>QFDT01008411.1:0-18379 GCA_003315915.1 Macrolepiota dolichaula | reverse complement strand
TATTAGGACATAGCAAGAAACGAGATTCTATACTAAAAGGTATCAGCATCAGAAAACAAGCAGTCGGTAATGAAATCATCGTCCAGTATTAACAAATTTACGACCGGGCCTGTGTGGCGCCTCCCTGTCTCATTTTCCTCGACTCTTCGATCTCCTGAGCGAGGATAACATCCGGGTCACGGTTCCGGACTTCAGGAAGGAGAAGGGTAAACGCAGCTCCAGCCATGTTACATCCAAAGAAGACTATTGAGTAGCCTAATCAGCACCGAGAACGAATGGACAATGATAAAACTTACTCCATAGTACAGCGGGGGTACCAATTTTCTTGCTGAGGGTGTTGAAGGCGAGCGCGGAGATGATGGCGCCAGCTTTGCCGCATGCGGCGGAGATACCGTGTGCAAAGGCGCGGTATCGGGTAGGGAAGACCTCGGCAGGATAGCACTGGGAAGAAACGAAACTCGTCAGTGAGAGCTCTACGGGTAAATAAAAAGGGGGAAAGCTTACATAGGTTGTTGTATTAGCGCCAAAGTTGAAGAAGAATTGCAACAAGGCAAAGTTGACGATAAAGGCAGGCTTGCTGAGGGTGTGGAACATGCCAGCAAGGATACCAACTATATATGTTACAGTCAGGGTTTCTTGTCAATGTCAAATGGTCGAAGGCTGACTTACGGAAAAGCGATGTGATGAGGAACCCTTGAATTTGAATCCACTTCCTTCCAAGCTTCTCGATCGTGAGGATTGTGGCATAGTAGCCAGGGACGAAACCGAGGGCAGTGACGATGATATTTCCCGTGGAAATTTTGAAGAGTCGTTCCCAAGGAGTACCAGAAGATCCATCGAACCCAATCTGCTGCAGCACGACATTCTGGTTCAAATTTATGCCATAAAAGGCTATGTCAAGGAGGAACCAGCACACGGTGGTGCCAATGAGGAGCTTGAGGTGTCGCCATTCAGAAAAGTATCGGATAAATTCTCCCAAGTGCGCGGGCTTTTTAACGACTTCCTCGACCTCACCATCGTTGTTATCCGATGTGGAGTCACGCGAACGCTTGTTGATAGATTCAGCTGTAGAATCGGCAACACCATCCGACTTTGACTCTTGCTGGCGTTTAAGTTCAGCAATTTCGTCACCTGCCTCGGGGTTGGTTTCGTTGCCGAGTTCCCGTGACTTGGTGAAACGAGTAGACTCGGGAAGGGTGAGACGTTGATAAAGGGTGGCAAAAGCGGGTATGAGCGAGATGCCGACCACAATTCGCCAAACTGGGATATTGAGGTTAGAAGATAGTCAATCAAACTGAGTTGGATCCTTACCTCCGTCAACTCTGGAAGTCTTTCCAGCCTCCATTACATTCTTGTAACAGGCTAGAACGATGATTGTGGCCAGTGAACCGACCAAGGAACCCCAGCCCTGGTTGGAGAAGATATAGGCAAGCATGGTACCCCGCTTTCGGAGGTTGGCGCGATCGGATGTGACACTAGCCGACATCGGGTAATCACCACCCACGCCGATTCCAAGGACAATGCGAAAGATGCCGAGATAGATAAGGGATCCCTCAGGAGAGAGGGATCCAGTGGGAGTAGTCATTGTCAGGATTGTCGCCAGGATGATGAGCATGAGCTCCTTTCCATCTAGATATCGAAGATAACGTTAAGTATGTGAGTAATTCACCGGGTTGTTCGAAGACGTACAGACAGCTTTACGACCAAGGGCATCAGCAGCATAGCCTGACGAGAGTGGTCAAAGACATGAGTGGTACGTTTGACGCGAATTGGGGAGCCTAGACTTTACCGAAAGCGAATTGACCAATAACACTGCCAATGTTGGCACCGGCTTTGACGAATCCCTCAAGGTTTGCGGGCAGATGGCCACCACCGTAAAGACGGTATTGGAGCATGGTTGCCACGGGCTGAGGTGCTTGTTAGGAGAGGATCATCATCCGAAGCGATTTAACACACATTTATGATGAATAGATCATACGCTAGAAATCCCTATGTCAAAAATGGTATCATGTTGTATCTGACAGCGGACGCACCATCGAGAAAGAACCCGACCTAGAGATAACGATCATGTTTATGAGAGGAAGAAAGGAGCAGAGGTCGCAGAATACTCACACCAGCGATTCCGAGTAGTTTGAGTTCTGTTCTGGTCAAGACAAAAGCTGGACGACCCTCCTTCTCCACTTCTTCGAGTTTGGACCAATGGGTTTTCTCCTGCCCCTGTGATGTCTGAGCACCAGAGGGCTGATTTGAGGCCTGGGCCATGCGGGCGGGATGCGAGAAGAGGATAGGCGATGAGCTGGCCGAGGAAAGCAGAGAAAGCGCTGGAATAACGGGCAAGGTGGAAAGTGGGAGAAGAAAAGACCTATGGGCAACCGAGAAAGAGGTCGTGTGCACTTAAATCCAAGGCTGGCTGACAATTTCAAAAAAAAAAGTCGATCTCAGATCTGCCACGATCATTTTCGAGATTTTTGCCAGGTTCCAACTCAAGCGCAGCCAATCCTCCCTGTCCTCCGGATCCAACCCCACACATACAATTTCTTATCGACATTAGGTAGGCATTTACGTCCTAGCTTGCGCGCCCGCCCGCTGGTAGGTTGAGACCTGAACACGTCCTGAACGGCCAGGCGTCTGAGAACTCCGGTACATGTAAGCAGAATTGTGTTTTTGAATCGTGAATGGGGTTTGGGAAGGGAGCAGCCACGAACGTGCATGGAGGGATTGGTTTGAACGCGTGTCACGCGGGAGCACCAATATAGATTGAACATTGAGTCGTCGTCCCTCCCTGGATAATCATTCTCCAGCCCTCCCCACTCCCAGACTGTCAAACTTGCCCCTCAATAACACCACTTTGTCATCCGATATATCCAACGATATTTCCTAGCGATGCACAAATAACTAGTGGTGCACCCAGACATTATTTTCGTGAGGGTAAGCGCCAAGGGGCTCGGCCTCGGCAGCCGCCATCGGTTATTTCGGTGCCTTGCCACAACATAAACGTGTGTGGTCCTCTTGGGTAATGGTTTCTCACAATATATCCATCGACTCGGTGGTGGACACATTGAACCTAGAAAATGTGGTACGTTAAGCGGTGGATGGGGGGGTGGACGGTCACCTCAAACCAAGCGCGCCAACTCACCATTCAGTGATACGTGGGGGAATAAATGTAGACATGCATGACTGCCGAATAAAGGCACGAATAGCACCAATATCAGGCTAGTGGAGAGAGGGGTGTCTTCCAAGTCAGCACCACCGGCACAAATTAATAGCATGAAACATCCTGTTGTAATTCCGAGAGGAGGGGTTCTCAATTGTTAGGGGGAGGAGCCACATGAAAAATAGACCTGATGAGAAATCCGACGGTTGGCAGCATAATATCAAGGAAGACGAGGTAGAGAAAGGTTTCAAAGACATGATTGACCCATCTTTTATATACGTCCAGTTGACCTCTCTGCTGTCCATCTTGGCCAATGAATACACGACCGTGTCTTTGTTTGTCAAAAACAAAACAACCCATCGGGGATTGAGGGTGCACGTTCGTCCTCGTACAACCCATCTCCGACCCCAGAATAACAACAATCACACTCACGTGCAGCATCCGAAACGAATGTCCAAAGACATCCGGTAGGTAGCAGCACTACATTTAAAGGCCTTGACAAATCCTCGATTTGATCTTTGGACAGACAAGCCTCCATCGGCTGTTCCTAGCAATCGTTGGAGCGCCTCTCCATAGCCTGGTAACCCATTATCACCACTTCCAGAACCCCCCGGGTATCACCTCCCGAATGCGTTCTCTGTTGGGGTTGACCAGCTAGAATGTAATTATTTTTAAGAGGTCCCACCTCACCCCGGTACTTCATGCCCAGATATCCATTGAAATTCAATCATACATCACTATATCCAAACAGGCAGTGATTTCGCGTGGCGAATGGTAACAGTTGATCACCACTCATTCTCAGTGGATGTTTTTGGTCTGCATTTATCAGACAGTACGATTGTATTGACTGACATTTCCCGCCAAACATTCATGGTAGATAGACCTGTACGTATATAGGTCCGATATATATATATATATAGATTCCCATGCTTGGATCCGTGACTTCTTTTTGGAGATTGCCTCGATTTGTGGGGTTGTATCTTAGACGTTAGCCCAAGGGCCGGGGGAGGGGAGGGCGGAGATGATTCTTATGTTATAAATATAAGCAGATGTTTTTGTGTATCGAGCCACTCTTGACTAAATGATAAATTGATTCTCTTCACGATCACAGGCCTCTTCCCATTCTTCACAAGGTATTAATAGTTTCTCGCATATTTAATGTATCATGCGCATCTTGTGCTCTGCATTGCTTTTTCAGGACAGAGACCTAGTTGACCCTGAATCAGTGGCTTTGTCCTTGCCGGACTTTGGCAGAGGCCAAATCCATAAGGTAGATTCTCATCGTTCGAGATCTATTGAGCTAAGATGTACATTTAAGGTATTTATCACTCTCCCATTCGGTAGACATCATGGTACAGTGCATAGCAAGCATGGGTGCAAAATGCCACTGCGTTTCGGAGACCTCTTCTTCATCTTCTATCAGGGCCTGAATTCCTGCGGGCTGCAACATCCTCTCTAGCATACGGCCCCTTTCCTCAGCTGCTTCACGCCTCCTTTCATGTTCTTCAAGTATTTTTGCAACCACAGCCTCAGCTGCTGTACGCGCATTGCGCTCCTTTTGAAGTTCCTCGTGTTCTTTTCAGACTCTTGCTTAGCTTCCGCCTCGGCTTCCTCACGCTCTTTCCGGGAGCTCACTTCAGCTTTCATCTCAGCTTCCTCGCGCTCCTTCAGGAGTCTTGCCTCAGCTCTCGCTTCAGCTTCCTCGCGTTCTTTCCGGATTCTTGCCTCAGCTTTCCTCTCAGCTTCCTCACGCTCCTTCTGGGCCTTCGCTGCAGCCAGGTCGCGCTTCCTCTGCCGATTTTTTCGCCGCCAACTCGATCATCCTCAGCAAGCGCATTATTTTCTCCGCGGAATCACTTCGCACCTGCCATGCCAATCAGCAAAAATACTGTTGACTGCCCGCGGTTCGGGTAAGCCCCTGATTTAGACGAACATCTAAATCTCATTCCACACTCAATCTTATATCACCAAACTTCGTGTACAGTACCTACTACAACTTTGAAATATCGTGCGTGCATTTATCTGAATATTTTTGAAGCAGTTCAAGAGAGCGATGTTGAGGGTCCAAATCACTCTCTGTCACCTAGCCGAGGAGTGCCGTTGTCGGAGTCTGAATGTAAGGGTCAAAGAGATAACGAAACACACTCTGACCAGCCTTGCCCTTGACTAGCTAGTACTGACCACTGACCCTGTCGGACCTCAAAAGGATTTGCCAGGAAGTCGTGACTGATATGACCATCCGAACCGGGGGCTTATCCGAACCGGGGGCAGTCAACAGTATATGCCCAAAATAGAAGAAAGGAAAAACAACAACGACGATACTCACCTCATCTTCGAACCTGATGATTGCACCATTCCACTTGCGCACTAGAACATGGATCATGCGTTTACAGGAGATGAGACGCTAGTGTCCAAGTGGTGTCGTATGTCAGGTAATAACCTTGGAGCCTTCACAATTCGAATCGCCCTCAGAAAAGTCCCAATCCTTCCGCTATTAATCCACAGGTTAACCTCTTCCGTCGGTCCTATTTGACCCACATTGTCGCTGTGATCTGGCACCAGCGACCCTTTCGTACCAGTCCGCACCCTCACAACATGAAGCAGCATCCCTGCAAACCAATAATGATTCTGAGCGAATATCCTGTACAACGACGTGCACTTTTGTAATCGAACAGCGAGGCAATGAATTAGTAGAGGTATAAAAATGGACAATGTTTTCTGAGCGGTTTGTTGTCGTTTTTTAGCGTAATGTTGCTGGAGCGGCTCTGAAGGCTCTCGGTGGATCTCTTCGGCCTAAGACCTGAGTGCTCTGTCCCGGACCAACTCATTCAGTATTTTGTTGTTGGGGGGTTTTTCGGATTCCAGGCTGAAAGCACCCAGGAACTTGTTTTCTTTGCCTGGATTTTCCTCGTTTGGCCTCCCCGAGTTTTTTTGCGCTGTGGACTGGTTGTTTCAAGGGTCACGGAGAGAGATAGCTGGGTACCCCTGATCTAGCGGAGCCTCATCTTTCACAAGTGGACATTCGCTGATTGGAAATGAGGTGGGAAAAGCAGCTATAGGTGCCGATGCACCCGAGAGCGCTCTGGTGGACGAGGCACAGATTAGATTGAGCTTGCGTTGGAGATCGAACGGCGGAGGGTTTTCTCGATGCTGGGTTGCATTGACAATGGGAGAGTCGAAACTTGCGGTGTTACGGGTGTTGATGCCCCTGCGTATCAACGGCCTAGAGTGTGAGGAAGAGTTTGGATGGGAAGATGAACGTTGAATGGGGCATGGGGAACGAACATATCGAAAGGGCAGTACCTGGGGGCGCGTTCAGAGCCCTACCGCCAACAAGGTTATAGTTAGGTTAGGGAGTTGAGGAATCAGGGTCATCGACAGGTATGGATATCGAGAGAGCAGGATCATCGGCCGGTGTGATATTTGAGAGTGGGTCTATCGGCAGGCGCAGGGTTTGAGGAAGCTTGTGGAGGCATGTTGTTTGGGAGAGGGATACTTTGAGAGCAGCAAGATCTATCCAAGCAACTAGCGTATCTGAAGGCTGCCTAGAAGGACCATCGATCATCAGGAATTGGTCATTGGCCAAGACAATATCTGCAGAACTCGACTTATGGCTCATGAACTCCGATGCCGCAAGGAATGAATCTGAGGTACTGTCAAGTACTTCTGCGAGTTTAGAAGCCATGGATTTGCGTGCTTTGGGTTTTCCCTTGTCCCTTGAGCTGTGAGCGGCGATGTCATACTCTTTTTGCCGATCCGGACTGAATGAAAAAGGATCGATGCCGTCTGCGTCACTTTGCTGTGGATGACTATTCCCCGGCACCTGTTCTTGCGTCTGCGGATTTTTATCCTCCTGAGTCGAACCTGGGTCTTCTTGGCCAATGCCCTCCTCGAAATGGTTGCCCCTATTCAGTTCCCCTGTTGTCCGCTATCAAAATCACGGTCGTCGGTTGGATCGGTTGGACCGATAATTGCAACCAGGTACTCGTGGAAGAATGACATCTGCACGGCTGATGCTTTGAATATTGACAATCTAGACACATAAAACGCTTTAGTTTGTTGAAACTTCGTCGTTGAATAGAACATTGTACAGAATAACCAGAAGTAGCTGACCGAGGCTTCGTTGTACCCAAGTTCAAATTCGTTCCATTCTTGGAGTTGGGTCTGCTGCACTTCAGTCAAATTCTCCTTTGATATAGATGGAGGTTTTATGGTGGTGTAGGGGTACTAGGATGTGGGTTACGAGTCTAAGAGTATAGTGGATGATTGTTCTTCTATGATGATACCCATATGGCTATCGTGATAGCCGCTATGGGCCAGCTTACGGACAGGCGCTGCGGTAGCCCCACAACTTCATCAAACACTTTCAAGTTGGTCAGCTGACTGAAGAGACCCAATAAGCGAGAGCACAGCCCTTCCGAGTCAGCACTATGGTTGAACGGCTCTGAATTCATCGTCAGCCATTTTCCTAATAGCCCCGACAATCTTAATTCCCTTGAATGTTGATAAATCATCGACCTCATGTTTCCCAAAGCCACATGCCATTTTCTTGCTCTTCAATTTTCAAGGAACTAGATTGTCTGAGCCATTTTATTTGATCATCACTCTCTTGCTGAATTTATTCTTTGTCGACTCTAGTTTGATTGCCCCATGAGGCTGAGTAAAATGGGATGCTTGAGTTTGCGAGTTATGCAGTGATATTATAATTGATTCGCCTCGTCTCCGAGCCAAACTCGACAACCGCAGTCTCAATTTTAAATGGGACTAGTACAATCGGACATCATGAAAAGCCACCTACATCCTCATATTCCCTAGCAAGAATTTTAGAAACGCATCCGAGGACGATCTTTCAAACTCCGCGGTCATGATCGCCAACTGATTGTCCGTTCTAGATCTACAAATACTCTACTGTGCTCAAGAACCAACTTTCAAACAATAGGTAAACATTCCTCTTTTTCTTACGCACCTACTAGTATCATGTACCACGTGTCACTCCTAGTCTATTGGTTCATCAATATGAGTTCCATCTAGGAATCTCAGTATATTTGACGCGGGATAAGTTGACCGGAAATGGCCTGAGTGCGATTAGTGTCCCTTGACATTCGTCGGGTGTGGAACCGGATACTACGGATCATCGGAGAATCCTCACGAGGAACTTGGGTCTACGGCTCATAATCAATCCTTTTAGTTGGTGCAAGTGTGTTGCGGCAAAAAAGAACCATGGATGTACCCATTGGGCTAGAATTTCATCAAGAGCTGTGGGTCCCACCCTCAAGACGTGCTGGATGCAAGTTGCCGGTCGACAACTTCACTAAAGTCCAGAGCAGGACCGGTGGAGCTAGATAACTGACTACAGAGTATTGCGTCCAGGTTACTCAACAAATGTCCGTCAGGTTTCCGGACCTGTCGTGCCAAGCTCGTGGCTGACGCTAGCGTGACACCCACGATATCCCACCGAGTCAAGTTAGCAAGGGCTATAAACGAAAAGCCTTCTAAGCTCATGGCTGTTCTATACGGCTGTAACTTCTGCCTCCGACGACCTCCATTTTCCTGAGAATTGAATAGCACAGTGAATATCAAAACTACTCGCCCTAATCAACACCTCTATTCTTGATAAGGAATGGAACTGGGAAGACATTGCAGCGGCTCTAGTTTCGCCGATAATCCATTTTATCATTTCATTGGGTATTCCAACAGTCAATATTCTGGCGCTGCTTGTGGCTCCACATTTCTTGAAGTCATCAGATAAAATAAAATCAACCATATTGGGGACTAGTGGTACGGTGAAGATAACTTTAGATGATTGTCATTCGCTGGGGAAAGCTTGTTCTAATGCGGTAGACGTCTGGCTAATGTTACCCTGGTAAGACCTCATATTCGAAATGTCTCGATGTCGTAGTTGAATTCAGTTGGGTGCTTGTGTAGGCGATAGAGAGTAGGGTCCTTGGGTTCTACAGGTGGCTATGATATCATCATGAACCCATAACACATACATGCTTTGAGTTGCACTGATATGTGAACTTGAGGAGAGCGATCGTGTACCTCACTAAAAATAGAAGGCTCATAAGAATGTCTGTGTGGTACTAGCTGCGAGATATACAGATTTTTCTTTGCCTACTATCCCAGCGATGATGGTTCCAGGAATCTCCTTGACTTATGCCTTCTTCATAAAACTCTTATCCCAAACGGGGCCTGTACGCAATAAGATTTTGTTCTTCCGGCTTTATCTAGTTTCACGCTAAGTTATGTAGAAACTCGGTGGTCAAGTTTGAAGGGCTAAGTTAACGCAGAAACAGTGCTCCCGGGTTTTTCGATCCATTCTCTGAACGGGGAATTTGCCTAATAGCCCATTTCAAAGCCGAGTTTTAGCATCCTACCCGAGTATAAAACCAGTGATGTTCGTAGTCATACTCATCGGCCACCCGACTAACCTTTGAACTCGAGCTACTCACATCAACCTCTCTGTTTGTCTTGCTCTTTTTCAACACATTCTGTTTTCTTGACCGGGCACTCTCAGGAATCATCATCATGTTACCGTCCAAGTCAATCATATCTGTCGTTGGCGCCATCTGCATGCTTTCCGGAGCAGTCAGCGCTTATAATGGCGATGGTATGTTCATTTCGGTAAACCACAAACCAGATCGTCACCTGACTGTGTATACAACCCACAGCAACCTATTACTATACTGGGGTAACTAATTTTTCAAATATCTTTGCACTGTGAGATGAATAGACAAGCCAGCTCGGAAATTGTGGCGCCAGAAGCAAGGACACGGACTTTATCGTAGCTTTGTCCACCCAGGAGTACAATAACGGCGCTCACTGCTGGAGGCACATCAAGGTTAACTGTAGGTTTCTGGCGTCCAAATATCCATAGCCTCTAGCTGAATAGTCTGAAAGATGGTGGAAAGACAATTGATGCCACCGTTGTTGACTCTTGCCCAGGGTGCTCTAGGTACAGCATTGACCTCTCCCCTTCAGCCTTCAAAGCTCTTGCGCCCCTTAGCGCTGGACGTATTCCTGTAACTTGGTCTTACGCTTAGGTACTGAGACGAAGCGATGTAGCGATATTCCAGACGTATCCCTCTGTGTAACTTTACTTTCGATGTCTGCTTTTGATAGTTTGTATGAATCGTATGGTCCAGGCCACGTGTGCATCCAGGGAACGCTACATGTTATTTTGGGTGATACCCAATCAGACTGGAAACCTGTCACTACGCCAGTCACTGGTGAATCAACCAGGTTACGATGTCATTTATTCCTAAAACTCTGTTCGAAGGGTGGACTTTCACTTGTATTCATATAATGGGTGTCATGAACAGAGCTAAAACACATTAGTGATTTGGGTCTAAGGTGGGAAAAGGTCAAACATAAGCAGACCGTACCGTCAACGATATACGGCTCTTTGACCGAACCTGTACTGAATCTACTGACGTCGGATCCAATCAAGAACCTGTGTGACACATCACCTGACTTGGGTGACTCGCATTTAGTACCGCCGGTCCAACGTTCGACCTTGACTTCCTTGAGGCCAAATGTTGGTCGGCCACAGGTACTTTCACCATATTTGTCTTACACACTTTCTGACAACTATCTGATTTGACCTAGGTCGCCAATTACATGGCAGTTCTTACCTGCCGAGCTCTTGATGAGAGTGTTTGACCTCTGTCAGTCCGATCACCGTTACGAACAACCCTATGGACGGTACAAGGTCCTTGCCACGATATCCTCAATCTGTCATCGCTGGAGAGACATCGCCATATCTGATAGTCGGAAATGGTCCAGAATACACGTTGAAGTCACAATGGTGTATCCGGCCGTCCCGATGCTCGAACTCCACGTGAGGCGATCATGTCACTGGCCCCTCGAAGTGACCATTGGGTCATTGTCTTGTAGGGGAGTCACAAAGGCACGGATATCCAATGACGAACAGATTAAATATCTTCAGAATGTTTTGGCCCTCCTCCTTCCCTATCTTCACCGCTGGAAAGCTCTCAGTGTTATTCAGACTCCTTCCATGCTCGACATTGTCCTTAGGCTCATGATACATATTTCGTTTCAAGACGCAAAGCATTTGGAACGTGTTGAACTGTTCCTCCGTACTTGCATTGAAATTGAAGATGGGCTTTTGTCTGCCATCGGGCAAGCCCCAATCCTCCGGAAGTTGGTGTTACAATCGAACCCGACGCTGTTCTCACAACCGGTATTACGAGCACCACTATTTCCCTCCTGGGATAGGCTGGCACACGTTAACTTCAGCCATCGCGCAATATTCTGGTGGGAATTATTCTCTCTGATATCCAAGTGCACCTCCGCTGTGACTGTACGGCTAGAGGGTCTAGTTAATCTCCACGGACACACTTTCCCCCCATCACCTGACTTCACCAAGAGTCTACCGAAACTTCGCGCCCTTCACTTGACCTCAACATTGGATATCTTAGCACCCTTCGTCACACAACTTAAATACCCAAACATCGAATTCCTGCACCTCACTCTAAAACCAAATGAACGACAACAGCCATTATGGACATTATTGACGGCAATTCTACAGAAAATGGACGTCCTACCAATGTATTTGAAGGTTGATGTAGAATACACACTACCGTATCCCGCGGTCACCGAATTTTTCTCCGTACCTTCCATCCCCGATATACCCATAGTCCAACTCTCCTTATTCTCCAACGTGACGTGGTCCCCCCAAGTTCGTGCTTTAGTAAAGCGGTCTATCTCGTCCCTGTGCCGTCGCCCTGGTATACTCGTCGCGAGACAAACACGTTTGTTTGTTGGCTGGGCTGACCCTCATATCGTGGAGGCGCATGAGAAAGATGATGAACTTCGTGATTTTGGAGTCTGTATTGATTTGTGACACAGATACATGTACTGAATAATGATTCAGCCAATACAATCTATTACGCAAAACCACTACCTTGTACACATCTTGGTGTTGTCGGGTCGAGTAGGGAGCTTGGGCTCTGGATCCTGTGACGCACATATTTAAGCCCAACCCCAAAGGCAGCTCTTCCTAGTTACGCTACCTCCTATCCACAAATGAATCATCTGCCTAGCCTTGTATTTAGTCATCGTATCGTAAGTGTTTCATTCAAAATGGCATTTGGCTCGCGAAACTTCGGTCGAAAACAAGCCGCATGTCCACTGGCAGATATTCAGATTTTTATCGGCGGTGGAATACAATCCCGAGAACTCACTCCGGAGAAGAACATGACTCTATATGACCCTGCCCTCGTTCCGGGGTCCGAGATGTTAGCGCTATCGTATCATCTTCTGTGATCTTCTCTTTCAACTACTGCGGTAGAGAAAGGACCGAGTCCGGTTGAAAACATTAACAACATTCTAAACGTCAAATTCTCCATAACCATCAGGCCTAGGCTACCGAGGAATAGTTATTGGACACTATTGCTATAGATGGATGCGATCCACGCAAAAAAGGAGACAAGGCTGACAAGCGCAACACATAAACAGAAGATGACTAGCACTAACAGGCATGATGAGATGTCACAAAATGGAGGGCTCGAGCTAAAGGTGCGTACTCGTCTGAACCTTATCGTGTCGAGGAATGGGGAACCTGTAAACTTCGTTTCTTGGAGGATGCACCAGGATTGCATTCAGAGTGGTGCTGTTCTTGATGAGTGACAGTATTAGATGCACGAAAGAAACTACTGACTTGGAATTCGCTGCGCCTAGGGGTTCTGACATCTTGGGCTGTTATCGAGGCCACGTTAGACGGTTAGCATACATGGTGACCATACCGTACCGAGTAGAAAAATTAAGCGAGTGTCGAAGAGAGCGTAAGTAGCTGGTGAGGATATAGTATAGGGCTAATGAAGGATAGAAATTAGACAGAATAAAAACATGTTCATATAAGCAAAGACCCCAGCAGGATGTGTGGACGGCATGAAGGTTTGGTGGGAGTATAAACGTCTGCGCAGTTGATCATGAATTCCATTATGAAAGATGGAACGTACCATTAGAAGTTTCAAAATTCCCTGTTTGTCAAGAGCGGCGAAATTTTCGGCTACTCATGCAGACGGTCTAGAATGGATCGTCGACTCCTTGATGGGGGCGAATTGTGCGCGCCAACATTTACTAGCACATACATGGTATTGGCTTAAAATAGGTGGACCCAATTAGAAACGACCTAGACCGACCAAACGCCGGGAAGGGTCAATACCGGAGACGCACCAGCCACATTCAGTATCTGCATCGGCCGCACGCTCACAATCGTCTTAGCCGCCTTCGAGTCCACAGTTATTTTCTAAGCCTGAATCCTCGGAGCACTTAGCGTGGAAGATTGGTGCACACACACCACTCGGAATTCCCAAAATTCAAACCACTTATGACTGTGGGAAAATAAGATAAAATTTGGATTGTTGGACTAGGATGTTAAAAGGCAGTCCCAAGGTCAGGATCGGACGCACAGAAACTCTTATTGGTCTTGCGTATTATTGCTTTGGAGGTAATAGCGCAAGATACTTTGTGAATTACGACCAATCCCGACTTCAGTAAATGACGACAACTGAAGCCTCGTCATATCAATCAATAGACAGTGTGCTGGCACATTACCCCTGTTTTGGATAGCGAGAGCCGTAATACTTGACGTGATTTCAACTAAAATTAACATCGCAAATCTGAGATATGTAAATCATCTCGTATCATTTAACAAGACGTTGACTGATGCAACGCAAGTAATTATGATTGTTGAGTGAACCTCTATGTGAAGCTGGTGATCATTGATGCTGAAGTCAATGTCACGGACAAGATTTCATCTGATTGACAATGCATTTCGAATGGTTGCTGGGGCTGGCCCTTATCGTGGTCTCAGGTATTTAAGAGGTCAATCTTTACAGCCGCAAAATATCAAACCTATTTTTCTTCTAACAACTTTCCCTCCTTTCACTTTCACTCTCCTTTACTCCCTCTTGACGAGGTCTTCATCTTCTCTAAATCTAGATATTCCTTTTCGGAAATCGGTATACAATGCGCCCGATTACACTTCTGTCTTTCCTGTTTCTATCATTTTCAATGGTTCATGCAGCACCGTTACCCGTTCTTGAACGTAATTGTTCAATTGAAATAGGTGAGTTCGAGTTCTGATGCTTCATCATAAACTACACACTCAACCCAAAATTCGTAGGATGTCAGAGATTGAGTAATAGACAAGTCGACGATCCTGTCGGCAACTCTATCAGTGACTCAAGTTCAGACAATTCCGACCTTGAAGGTGCTGGGAGCTTTGATGACTCCGGGGACACCTTAAATACGGATACAGTCAATTCGCCAGGTGTCGATGACCCTAGCTCCAGCGATAGTACTCTCGGACCCTCCGCCGATACAACCAATACGGATAGCACAGATTCAGATACCTCCAACTCTGGATCCGTCGGGGAAGGTGCTACCACCGACGGTACGACCGGGGCTCCCATATCTAGTGACCCTGATGTTCCAGACGTTAACAATACAGCATCGACCGACTCCACCACTGACACGGACACCACTACCACCGAGACATCCTCCACCGCCGACAGCGTGCCTACTGAAGTAACTGCAGGAACATGCCCCCCTGCTATCAATGCCGCTACTATCAATTTAATCAAACAGTTCGAAGGCTTTGTTGCGACCCCTTTGCCCGATCCTATCGGTCTTCCTACAGTTGGCTTTGGACACAAATGTCAAAAGAGTGGCTGCACAGAAGTCCCATTCTCCTTCCCTCTTTCTCAAACCACAGCAGCGCAGCTTCTCCAGAGCGATATCAAAACCTTCACCAAATGCGTTAACGACTTGGTGAGCCCAAACGTCAGTCTCAGTGACAACCAATTCGGTGCTTTGAGTTCGTTCGCTTTCAACCTTGGGTGTGGTAATCTCCAATCCTCCACATTGTTAAAGAGGTTGAATGCCGGAGAGGATCCCAACACTGTCGCTGCTCAGGAGATTCCGAGATTTAATAAAGCAGGTGGAAAGGTGCTGGATGGGTTGACTCGGAGAAGGAGTGCAGAGGTTGCCTTGTTTCAAACGAGTTCTAGCACTGTTGCGCACCCATGTAATTGACTAATAGATAAATGATCATCATGGTGATGGCCTCACGTCATCTACATTTAGCAGTAGCAGGGAGGAAGTCGAAAGGATATCAGGCCATCACCTGCTTACTTAAACCGGTCGTCAAAAAATACCCAATGTCAGGGACAATTGAATTTCATTTATCCAGTTAAGTGCAATTTGCGGACAGGCAGCCGACCTCATCATGGTATGTCATATCCAATAGCTATGGCTTCTCGTGTTGAGCGCTGAAGGAATCATCCTTATGTTCCTCAGAGACCTCCACACTCTCAATACTATCATCTTCCAGACCCATCTTTGAAGTGTCGTATCCGTTAGCTTCAAGGTACGCACGGAACTGTGATGTCAGGAGGTCAGCATGCGCGTCTACCGCATCTCAACAGATACTCACCGCACGGTCCTCTTCGATAAGGCCGTCATGGGTCAAAGGCTTAACCCACATAAAGGCAATAATGGCGTTGGCAAGGGACAAGCCTAGGTAATTTGCCATGAGCAGAGCTGTTCCGCGAAACAGGTTCGAGAACATACCACTAGCGATCCAGAATGGTCCGGTATTCCCTCTCAGTGTTTTGGGACCACCGAAAGCTATGGTCATAAGATGTGACTAGAAGAAAGATGTGTCCTTCCTTACCGTCAATAAGAGGAGGGAACACTAGGCAGAAGTTCATTCTCAAGCGTGATTTTAACAATGCCGCATACGTACCCCAGGTTCCAACAAAAGCGCCAATTTTGCCTATGGCTGCTGCAACACCATAGTATTGACCCCTTACAGCCGTAGAACTTGTCTTTGCGGCGAGTATGATTGTGCAATTACCTGACCCTATGGCCCGATTCGTTGTTTGTTTTTCAAAGTGCCTGAATAATGAATAACATACCAGCGGCACCGAGTGATTGGAAGATACCATAAACTACCTGTGTATGACATGAGACAACACGTTCGTGTGGAGGAGGTCATGATACTGTACCGTAAATGCTGCTATGTGTTTCGTCAAGCTACGGAGAACATGAGGGTAGGAAGTGGGGGTGTTGTGTGTGACCTACGGTCTGTAAAGTGCGCTCATGAGAAAGCCGACAATTGCCTGAATAAGGAGTGCTCCTATCTGATCAATGATGCTCAGGATTTTGTCTACGCAAGTATTGGTGAGTGCTCACGAGAGTCCACCTCGGACCCAAATAATCGAGGAAGAAGGATCCTCCCAGAGCTCCTAATTGAGATTGTAAGTGTATTGTTTTGAGTAGAGAACTCAGAAAAAGGGAGATATACCGGGTACTTTAACCAAGCTGTGTCATCCTTTATTAGCGTTCACAAGATGGGGAAGAATGATCGAACGAACTTGAGGACAACATTCCATCCGAAAATCACGGCCAAGGAGTCGTTACCGCCAGTGATACTGACAGCCAACTCAGCTACAATGCTTCACAAGTAAATTTCTCCCCTTACTTATTGAGAATGGTTGTCGCATAGATATCAAACTGGTTGTGCTTATGAGTCGATAGTTGACGTATGATAAATTTCACTCACCGGATACCTGAAAGGAAACTGGTCTTGTTTATATCCCAATAATGAATTCAATGACCCACGCAATAAAATCAAAAAGGAACCTGCATCAATATCGTGATTAGTTGTCATACGGTAAAATTCTCATGAACCTACCAAATAGCCGATACGGCACTGAGAGAAACCCAGTATCGCTTGAAAACTAATCTGTACGGAACCTTTGCGCGTTTCATGGAGTCTTTCTTATACCGAGTAGGCTCATCCATACTCAAGCGCCAGACAAACACAAGCATAGCTGGTACAGCGCCTAACCCTAGAGATAGTCGCCAGATGGCTCGAAGGTGGTCGTTCCCAAATCTATGTTTAACGCATTAGTCAATTCATGTACAAACAAACAGGAATAGGAGTCCTCACATCCAGAAGAGTACGAGAGGTACAAAAGCGGCGAGGACAAAGCCCCAGTTTATCATATGATCTAGAGGGAATTAGTTCGTTGTGCGTAGGCACAATATTGAATAGTACTCACTGGTTGCAAGGGCTACCCATCTATGTTGAGAATACTTGTATATATTCGACTCTTCTGATTGTTCTGCCGCGGCTACCGATCCGCATGGGTACTCGGCGCCTATACCGATTCCAAGCAGAAATCTGTCGCTACCGTTCATTTCACTAATCAAAGGGATATGTAGGTGACAAATACCTCATAGTACTTAACATTGCCAGCATTCCGCTGAGGCTCCCGTGAGCCCCGGCGGAAGCAGAAGAGAGGAGGGCGAACACAACAACGATCCCAGAAGCGGCCATCTACAAAAGATCAAATTCAATTGTTTCGCGAATCTGCTCTAGGCCTCACCATCCCAAATTTCCGTCCGATTTTATCAGACAGCCAACCTATTACACGATGACACTGTCAGTAATCCCCCCAGATGTACACAATTACGAAGGTTGTGCACACCAAAAAGTAGCATCCCGACCACCGTTCCTGCAAAAGCCAGACTCCTGACGGTTGTACCGTAGTTGTTGGCTTCAATTCTGTCTGACCCATAGATCCGGGTGAGCACTATGTGAAGATTAGCAACAAGAGGAAAAATATTGGAATATCGCCCGACGTGTATTAACTATGCAAATGTCAACGCACAGGAGCGAGAAGGGAAGGATGGCGCACCGTTGTTGATCACACCATTGGAGTAGCCTAACGGATTCGCTAAGAATCCTCCGGATGTGAATGAAGGTTGGCAACACACCGTCAGAGAACAGCGCCGTGCCACACCTGTAACCATATAAACATCAGTTGCTCAAATGAACGCATGTAAATTTGGCCTACTCACGCGAAGATTAATGAAACGCCCTTCAACCGGTTTTTAAATGTCCGTGGTTCGTGCATGCCGTGGAATGAGGGACACTTTGCAAACAAGGAACAAGGAGACAGTGGATCTGAGAGAATATGCGGGGGATACCGCAAGGAGAAGCCAATAGGTTCCACGATGGGTTTAATACCTGTGTCCATGCACCCAACTTCGATCGGAATACGGAGTCAATATCAGTATAGACACACTTAATTAAGCACATCTCCACACAGCTGTCATGTTTCCTGAATTCGAAGCTGGCTCGAATAACTTGTGTAAATTTGTGCCATCTCAGATGCGTATGAAGGG
>QFDT01008409.1:0-16660 GCA_003315915.1 Macrolepiota dolichaula | reverse complement strand
TCTTTAGCTGTACGGGAGGGGTTGTTCCCGCTAATAAGAACGGAATATGTGTTTTAGAGGAAATGCAACTGGTAATGCGACAAGGCCAGTTTGGGAGCAGCCAGGAGTAGCACCACCCTCGACCCGGAGTTCCAAACATGTGCCTGGTATTTCCGGTCCAGCACTTGGTTCCGTTGATAGCCGGTTTCACATGATGTTGAATAGACAGGGACAAAATCCAGGAACTTTGAAAAAGACTACATCCTGTTATATTATATATACCTCGGTCGTTGGAGGATTCTCCGCTTGACTCTAGATATACCGCAGTCCAAATTTGAGATATCTGAGGTCTCCTCGTCTACTTCAGCGCTCCTTCTCCATCTCCTTTAGTTTCCGACGCTAAAAAAAGTCGCACAGCTCCACAAAAGCAGGTACCGCGACCGGTGGAGTGTACCAGAAGTGATAGCAGAGAGATATCTGAGATATGTAGTCCTTCCGTTGAAGGGTCGGGGTCCGGGCTCCGAACGCTAAGCGGAATGTATTGTAATTTGTCGTTCCGTTCCGACATATGTAGCGGATCGGTGTTGGACTCAATCGATCGCAGTGATGTCATATTGTCGCGTGCAAGTTTTATGACAGGTTCTTTCCCCAGTGGTATACAGTTAAATTATTATACTGATATGAATACACTGATGACAATCACAGAACGGGCATGGGTTATCATATATATTATCAATTCCATGGTATAACAGCTGTTATGCAGCCCCAAAAGAAGAATCTACGATATAAACAACATATACACATACAGACTGCGCGCAGGAGAACATCCATATCAAACGGCATACACGTCATCACTTCTACTATCATTCCTCGTCACAAAGTCCAACAGACTTCCTGAAGGCTCCTTATCCCATTCGCTCACAAATTCCAATAGACTCTCGAACACCTCTGTTCTTTGAGCATACCTTTCTGCTGACATAGGTGTCCCCTTCCCTCCCCTGTGCTGTTTCTTCTCTAGCGGATCCTCGACGGACCTCAACAGCTCCGCACTCAATCTTGGACGCGACCCTCGACTGAACGGCTCGTTATCATCTTCGTCGTCGACTTCCACGATTTCACTTGTCCATGTACCATCGTCCGGTGTGCCTTCTCTCGACTTCATCTTTGTCCAGCCATCGCTTTCTGTCGAGCCCGTATATGAGGCCGTGTCAGACAGTGGGGATGGGGCGTTGGAGATTGACATGGAGGTTGGAAGAAGAGAAGCAACTAATGAAGGTGCCGAGGTTTTCGGTGCGAGGAGGAATGTCATCAGAGACCGGTAGTCTTCCGTTTCGTTCTGATCATCATGGTTTACAACGGGTGATACTTGATATTTCAAGAAAGAGAGAGCTTTCGTTGGTGTACTGTCTTCACACATTTCGCGGAACCTATACGAGGCGTCAGATAATTGGTCGCGGATGGCCCCGCAATGAGAAACCCACTGTTGGCGTCGAATTCGATACTTCGCCTTCCGAACTATCTCTTCTGAGCCCGGTCTACCCAATGCATCAGAATGCATCCACCGAACCAGATGTCACGATACTCACCTACGTACTTCCATCCTCCAAAAGTCGTTCATCTTCTTGATCCCATCAAGCACCGTCTCACCCATTGCATCATCCTCCCCCGGTTCATCAAAACTCGTACTACCACCAAACAGGTACATCCGCTTCGACTTTGGATTGTATACTACTTCATGCGCATATCTCGGGCATGGCTCTGCAACTTTCTTCACTTCTGGACTTGGAGTAGGATTGGGCCGTCGGGCTTGGTCGCCTTCTGGTAGAATACAGGTCCATGTACCAGGCCGCGTATCGTACCTGTATACCCAGTTATACAGTCTACCCGGGAGATACCCCGCCATTCCTGCTGAATCAGTGACCAGACCACAGAACCTAGAAGATCACGTCAACTGGTGACCTCAAGGAGTTTATATTGCGAACTTACACATATATCTCTTTCAAATCTGTGTCGATGACAGCTCTTTGAGTAAAACATGCACTTGGTCCCCCAGCTGTTGTGAAGTTTGAAAACAGCTCCGTTGTAGTATTCGTACTGAGGTCATGGGCATACATGTCCGAAAGGTACTTGTCTTCCCTTTGGCCTGCGAAAATATACAGCGTATTTGTGTTGGGTTCGAGGACCATTGAATGTCCGAAACGAGGAGGAATCGTGCAGGGTGAGTTGTCTGCAGGTCTGGGGTCTGCTCAGTACGTGCGTGTGGTGATGCCAGTGAGCTACTGACTGAAGGAGCTTCCACCTCCCTGTCTTGATGTTGTATGCGTAGAGGCCGGCGTACTTGTACGTGTCCCAGTCCCCGTCAAGTATTCGCCCCCCATATGCGTAGAGGATTTGTCTTTCGCTGTCAACAACCACTTGTTGATCAAAGACCAAGGGCGGGCCCCCACTGCTCTGTGTACACGCGTTATCAGAACAAGAAATTGAGGGGGAGAAAACACTCACAGCAGTGTCGAAAGAGTTATACTTCCATGAACCCTTGTCAGGTCCCCTCGTAAAATACACATAGAACTCGGAGTGATACGTATTGACAGCAGGAGGATCAGTCGTTGGTGGTGGTGGCACAGGAGGAAGAGTAAACAAAGGCTGTCCTGATCTATGAGAACCTGAAGGCCCCACAAAGTTTGGGTTAGAGGGTCCCCGGCGAGGGATGGGCACTCGTGCAGCATCTACATCTGTTAACCTTCCCAGAACATATATGTTACCGGTCTTTGCGTCAAAAGCCATCTTGTGACAGCTTCGGGCACTGGGACCACCTCGGTTGTGCGTCGAATCACTCAGTTTTTGCCAGTTATCCTCCTTGATGTTATACGCCCAGAAATCATCCAAACACTTTTCACTGTTATAGCCTCCATGTACGTATACCACCTGATTGATGTGATCCAGGCACATGGCATGACCACTCCTGGGGGATGGCACGTCGCCGTCTCTGTCTGTTCCCGTGATTCTGTCCCATAGTGCATAAGGATTCGAAGTCTGGAGGTATGAGGAGAAAAGACCGGATGAAGAAAGGGTCCCTAGGTGTTTTTCTGCCTCCTTAAATGCGCCTTGAAGAACCAGGGTTGTGTGAAGTTGTGTGATAAAGGGGTGTTCAATAGTTGTGAATGCTCGTGAGAGAATGTCTCGATAAGGACTGAGGAGGCGACGTTGTCTGAGGTGTTTCAGGATGTGGCGAAGGACAATACTCTCTCGGTGCTAGAGGCTTATGTGAATGGGAGCCGCGGAGCGACAATAAGTGGCGTACCTCTTCGTGAATTCGGTAGATGTGGTCCACATAATTCTTGTCTGCGATTCCGGTCATGGAGATGTGCCATATCGATGTATGGAAGTTTTGGCCATGAGCACTGTACACATTGTAAGCACTAGAGCAATGATAGACAGAATGCTGTGAACATACGAAAGAGGAACGATTTTGACATAGCGCGTTGGGAAACAGACCTGGGCGTTGTTGACATGGCGGATAGCAAAGGATTCGGGGGTAGTATCGTTCTTGAGACCGGAATGCAACACCTCTATCAGGTTGTCTTGAGTAATTCCAACAAATACCTTGAAATCTTTCATGTTACACGGATGAGCTAAGAGGTGGTCAGAATATTGTCCTTAAGGGTAACCCGATGAATTCATACGCTTGGAGAACTAGAGAGGTAGTTTAGTATTTCAAATCTCTTCAATCATGAAGTACTCGCCTTTCCAAATGTCAACGTTTCTATAATTGCACGCCTATTTAGTATTGCTCGGTGGGCGCTATCGAGTTTACGCACTTAGAATTGACATCTGATCCAGCTTTAGTAGAATCCATTGCTTCGCATTGTTCCCCTGTTGAGCGCTACTCCACCTGCTAGACTGGTCCAAGGGCTTGTCCAGTAGTATGTGTTCTGGTCCGTATCTTCCACTGTGAGGAGTTGACTCTGCAATGGTATAGCTCAGCGGCACCGAGGATGGGGGCAAAGTCATTTTGAAAGAAAGGTTAGGCAGTTGGGAACGTGCCGCAGCAGACGACAACCGTATGTGGCTTGGGCTTTGAGCTGGCGGCTGTAGTGACGAGGAGGTGAAGAGACTTTATGATTGCCCGGCGCCGGCGCCGCTCATTTCATCTCCGAGCTGAGAGCGCGTCATGATTCAGCCTCACGTGATCCCCACTTTCAGGAGTGGATTCAACAAGTTCCTTCTCCAACAGCTTAACCTGGGCTCGCCGAATACAGTTCTTAAACACACCTTGACCATTAGTCGTGGACAGAGTGGTTATGTCGGCAATAGTCTCTTTCCAAACACTCTTCGTCCTCTAAACTTCTTAGCTTCAGCTTGAGTCAAGAGCGACTTGGACCACACAATTTACAGTCGATCGGACGCATGGATCCAGCACCAGACGTTTCTGCTGGGGGTCAACAGGGTAATAGACAGGCTAAAACACAAGCGACATTATCTATCATGTGCAACGAACTGGCTCCATATGGTCATATCCTGCAATCTATGTGCTCAGTGCTCCTCACGTGGCAAGTTATAGCGTGTTCAGCCCCTACCTTTCAGAGGTCCCGATTTTCTGCAAGTATTCTGGAGTACAGTGTTGCTCTATGTGACAGAACAGCTGCTTTTCTTTGGAGATTGCATTCGATTCCTCGCGGTCGTACCTCGTGATATTGCCTGGCCTGCGAAATATTCCATCATCACCCCCTCGCTTCGCACGCCCGCGTAATCGTAGCCATTCTCATATCGCCATATCTCAGGTCTTCGCGAAGCCTCAATTTACCTCGTGATGCCTCAGGTACAAATACAGTGTGGTTGCCTCCAAACGACACACCACCGAACCTCTCGCCTGAGGATATTGAACCGCACCTCTGATGCCAAATCTCGTCATACTGGTGTATCATGTTTCGACAATGAAATATACTAAACGGTCCGAAGGCGACCGCCTTTCAAATTACCAGATCTTGGGATCTGCCTGGGCATAATCCCAGTGTTCTATTTCTCATAGAGAAGCTCGAGACACCATATTTACTCTTGCGGTGGTAAACCCTATCGCCTGAACACATCCCGGGGGCGCATTATCGGTCGTTCCTCTCGCATGCCCACATGCTACTGTCCCAGTGCTTGTCATGTATAAAATACCCATGGCCATGAATACAAGACAAGAACTACTAACCTGTGGCTCACCGCCATGAAGAGCTTAGCATCTTTGGCCCTCTTGCTGAGTGCATATTCTGCGCTTGCAGCATTTCCTATATCCAGCGTTCCACGCAAGTCGAATCTCCCCATTGCCGCCAACAGATTCATTGTCGAAGTCAATGACGTTGCTGATATCCCCACTGCAAAGCGCTCACTTGCATCAGTACGTACTCCATTATATATTACAATAATCTCACCCTGACAATTGATTGTATTAGCCACATCAATTACTCTATGCTCACCTCAAAACTCGGGACGTCAAGTTTCACGTAACTAAGGAGTTCAAAGCCGAAGGCCTTTTCGTTGGAGTTGTAATTACTCTGGAGAATCCCCAGGTAAATATCCGCTCGTTCTCATGTTCGTGGGACGTGTAGCTAATTATAAATGCGTCCCTGAAGGATGTTATCTCTTTGAAGGATGCGCCTGGTATAGCAGCCATTCGCCCTGTTCGATTGTTCGATAGCCCAAAGTAAGCTCTTGTCCTGGTAGAATCAAGTTCCAGAAACAGTGACGGTATCTTTTATTAGGCCCGTTTTCAAGCATGTCGTTACTGGTCCCAATGACCCAGCAATCCCACCTGATCCTGAATCAACCCATATCCTCACCGTATGTCCTATGTCCAAGCTCCTAGGCGTAGTGAAGAACTAAGATAAGCAAAGGGTGTCGATAAGCTTCACGCACAGGGAATTTTGGGCCGTGGAGTCAAGATCGGCATGTGAGTAGTACAACTCCCGAAACTTTCAAGCAATCTCACATGTTCTATAATCAGTATTGATACCGGTATGCACTCGTCGCTTATTTGCGATGCCGGGCTAATAGAGATTAACCAGGTATCGATTACACTCACCCCTTCCTTGGTGGTGCTATTGGGCCAGGAAACAAGATTATTGGTGGTTTTGATTTCGTGGGAGATGACTATACTGGTCAGAACTTTCCCTTCAACATTGTTTGTAGACTGATAAATACCTCCATCTAGGGTTCAACACACCGATGCCAGACGATGATCCTCTTGACCAGTGTAATGGACATGGCACTCACGTAGCTGTAAGTACTCTTCCCGAAGCAGAACGAGCTTCTTTAGAGCGGAATTTTTCGATTGAGCCTTGACAGTCTGAGTACTGGGACTGATCAGTTTATGGTCTAGGGCATTATTGGTTGTAACCCCGGCAATCCCTTTAATATTAGTGGTGTTGCGTATGAAGCATCTATCACGAGCTATCGAGTGTTCGGGTGCACGGGCTCCGTGACTGACGATGGTATGTCACCCGAGTGTGCCTGGGGATCACTTCGCTGAAGGCCGCTGTGTAGTCCTGGTGGATGCCTTATTGACGGGCTTCAAAGAGGGCCAAGACATCCTCACTATGTCTCTTGGGGGCGCCGATGGTTGGACGGAATCATCTTCCGCTGTCGTGTCGAGTAGGCTCGCTGGACTGGGCAAGGTTGTTACTATTGCTGCGGGTAACGATGTGAGTTCATATAGCTTTCCCCTCGGTTTCGTGTTCAAACACAAACTACTCAGGGCGCTTCTGGTTCATGGTACACCTCTAGCCCCGGAAATGCTATCAACGCCATATCTGTGGCCAGTCTTGACAAGTAAGCTCACCCTTTTCACCCCATCCTTTAACTAAACTGGCGGTTGTGCAAAGCACTGTCATTCCTTTACAGAATGCCACCGTCAACGGCGTCCAACATGATCCCATCACTTACTTTGATACATTCCCTCTTTCCATTCCAGGCGCACTCCCAATTTTTGCTACCTCCAACTCGACTACTGTCGCCGATGACGCATGCAATTCACTCCCGGATAGCACACCCGACCTGTCAGATAAATTAGTTATTATCCGTAGGGGTACATGTACCTTTGCACAGAAGGTGGCAAACGCGGCAGCGAAGGGAGCTCAGGTTGCCTTAATTTATGAGTGAGTATTTTCGTCCCCTGAAGACCGTACTCCTGAAGAAGATTTTGGTAGTAACGGGAGTGGATTTGCTGCCATTGATGTCGGCGCAAATTTCACTGCTGCCCTCATCCAAGCTGCTGACGGTGAATTCGTAAGTCTGGTGTTCTCAGGAATGTCTAGAGATTGGCATTGATTATTTTTCAAGCTTGTTCAAGAATTCGTCGCTGGCGCACCCATCACGATTTCTTTCCCTCAATCTGGTGGATCTACTGAGTTCCCTGACCCTAATGGTGGTCTCATCTCCAGCTTCACCAGGTAATTTTATGGCCGACACGGTTCGAGTATACCTCTCACTATTGGGATTGCTAGTTACGGTCCCTCTAACGACTTTTTCTTCAAGCCCGCCGTCGCAGCCCCGGGTGGCAACATCCTTTCAACCCTCCCTGTCCCTCTTGGTTCCTTTGGAGTTGAATCTGGTACATCCATGGCCACGCCGTTCACAGCAGCGAGTGCCGCCCTCATTCTCTCAGTAAAAGGGAAATCCGCCGATGTTGCGAGAGGTGTTCGGTCCCTGCTCGAGTCCACGGGGCAGAGGGTGGCATCGAGCCATACTGATGGCGACCCATTACAGACGGTGACTCAACAGGGTGCTGGTTTGGTGAATGTTTTCAATGCAGTCCATGCGGAGACCATTGTATCGCCAACGGAATTGATTGTGAACGATACCGCACACGCTGTACCCGTGTAAGTGAAAAACTTAAGTTGAGAAACGTAAGTCTAATTGGGGTCTGAATATGTGCAGGCAAAAGTTCACCGTCAAGAATACCGGGAGCACTTCGAAGAGATACACTCTTAGTCACATACCCGCTGGCACTGCTCTGACGGTCCAGGCTGGAACTATATTCCCCGCGGATGGACCCGTCCCTCTCGCTGATGCTCCCGCTTCAGTGTCCGTATCTCCTTCGAGCTTCCAACTCACACCTGGAGCATCTCAGACCATCACTGCTACCATTGCTGGACCACGTGGTCTCGACGCCTCCACGTTCCCAGTTTACTCTGGTTTCATCGAGATCACGGATGGCTCACAGAGTTTCCATGTCACTTATCTCGGTCTTGTTGGTTCTTTGATCGACAAACAGGTCGTTGATGACACTGATGAATTCTTTGGTGTGCCGATTCCGACGATTCTCGATAGTCAAGGCAACGTCCAGGCAGGTCCGGTGAATTACACATTCGTTGGTGTGGACCTTCCGACGGTGTTGTGGCGGTAAGTCCCCAATTGTACTTGAAATGGGATTATTGTGTTCATCCTGTGGGTATACAGCCAGGCATTCGGTACTCCTCGTGTCGTGGTTGACCTCGTCGACCAGAATATTCAGGTCAAAACTAATTTGAACACTCGAGCCGACGGTAATGGCAAGATTGTCTTTACATTCCCTCAACCCCACAAAGCTGGAACTTTTGCACAAGTACCTACACTCGGCTCCATCTTCGAGTTTGACTTCCTTACTCGGAACAATGAGGTATGACAACCCGTTCTGGACGCACGCCAGTGGCATGGTGCTCATGACATTCCAACATAGGATCCTACCGATAACGGATTCAACACGTTCGACTTGACGACCCCGACGTTTGCGAACGGGACAACGATTTCCAATGGCTTGTATAGGCTATTATTCCGTGCACTCAAGGTCACGGGCGATGCCACCAATGAGGATGACTACGAAGTTTACCTGAGCCCCATAATCGGGATTAACGCATAAGCGAAGGCTTTGGAGGGGATTGGGATTGTTGTTGTCGGCTGTGTACAGGACCCGGTTACTTGAAGTTAATAAATGATTCTTGGTCATATGAGGCTGTACCGCCACAAAAAGAGTGTTGTATATTGTCACTGCCGGTGACATTCTGTGAGTGGGACAAAGAGCAGACCGAGAGACACAGAAGAGAGCAGGAAGCAGAGTCCACAAGATGTGGACTCGGAGAAGAGAGGATGAGTGTGTGGATTGCTTAGTCAGGATTCCCACCATGTTACCGGCTTTGTTGAGTAGATTCGACTCGACGACTGCTCTTGTCGACGCCGTCCACTACGCTTACTACCAACCGCACACGCACATACGTATTACCGTCGTCGCTGAACAGAACAATAACCAAAGACCGCCAAAGCACCCTCCGATCGTGGACAGCAATCCATCCTTTGTATTTGTGAAATCCAGTGCTGAATCCACTCGGGCGGAGGAGCGAGGCTGAGCTCATTTCTTGGATATTTAACTGGCGGACTCTTTCGTCGCAAATGCGATGTACTACCCTCAGCAGTCGCCTGGCATCAACCACAAGCTCGCAAATCATCATGACCAATCCCCTTGGACCCGTCCTCATCATCCTATCCTCGTCGCCCCGGGCTCTCAATCCGCCGTCGGCCCTCCACCCCCATCCCCCGGATATGCGCTCTACCCCAATGGAAGCGTAAATCCTATGCAACACCATCCAGGCCACCATCCCCTCTCCCATCCCCCGCTCCAGCACCACCACCATAACTCTCTTACCCATTATCCCTCACCCCCCAATGGCACATCGCATCCACAGCATCCGTACGCACAGGGATCTCCAGCAAGTGTGAATGGCCAGATCATGTCACAACATTGGCAGCAGCAGTTGCTCAAATGTGAGGTACGTCAGCACCTGCAGTTTTTGTCTTGTGGCACTTCTTGGTTCTCATTATGCGTACACCGCCTTCCTCCTTAGATGGTTCGTTCTTCACGGTCCCCTCATCACCGCGCTCGTGCAAGCGCCATGGCTGCTCGATCTGTGGCCAAGTCTGCGATCACCATCACAAATCCGAACAAACCTCCACCCGAAGTCAATGGCACCTCCAAAGACTCTGACCCCTCTTCTGGTTCTCCTACCGATGTGCAAAGCGATGGTTCACCGTCTATAACTAATCATCCCTCATCGACGGTGGCTCCCATCGCTGTGGCACCACGGCCTCATACTATACGGCCGCCTGAGAATACTTGGAGCTCACTAGATATGGGAGGCGTCAATATCAAGAACCTTCCGCCTAATTCGGGTCTCTTTTCATTCACTTTCCTCGTCACCCTTTACCTGAACCATAACGCCCTAACATCAGTCCCACCGGAGATTGCCAAGTTACGACACTTGGAACTCTTGGATTTGTCGGGGAATAATCTCACGTCCCTACCACCCGAGCTTGGCATGCTCACACAGTTGAAGGAGTTGTATGTATTTGACAACGTTCTGTCGACGCTTCCTCCCGAGCTCGGAACTTTGCATCAACTGCAAACGCTGGGAATTGAAGGCAATCCGCTCGATGCGCACCTGAAGTCGCTGGTGCAGAAAGATGGGACGCCGGCTCTCGTATCTTATCTGCGAGATTCAGGCCCTGTGCCCACGCCTCCCCCCGAACGGATTTGGAAGACTCTTTTAACTCCACCTGAACAGGATGCCCTTCTTCACGATCCCAACGCCGAGGCATTCAGTGTCCTTTGTTACAACATCCTATGTGAAAAATACGCAACGGAGAGACTGTATGGGTACACACCCGCGTGGGCACTGTCATGGGACTATAGGAAGGAGCTTATCCTTAACGAGGTTATCGGCTCGGAAGCCGACTTTTTGTGTCTGCAAGAAGTAGACGTGGCGCAGTATGAGGATTATTTTAGTAAGAATCTCAGTCTACGCGACTACGAAAGCGTCTACTGGCCGAAGTCGAGGGCAAAGACCATGAGTAATGAGCAGGATAGGAGGTTGGTTGATGGATGTGCGACATTTTATAAGGCATCCAGGTGCGTTCTCCGTTGCCTCAAATCAAGCCCCTCACACTTATCTCCTACTCTAGATACCAGCTTGTAGAGAAACACCTACTCGAGTTTAGCACTGTCGCCATGCAGCGGCAAGACTTCAAGAAGACGGATGACATGTTTAACCGTGTCCTAGGCAAGGACCACATTGCCGTTATTTGTCTCATGGAGGACAAACAGACAGGAACTCGGTTCATTATTGCCAACGCCCATATTCACTGGGATCCGGCGTATCGCGATGTCAAACTCGTCCAAGTTGCCCTACTCGTAGAGGAGATTGAAAAGATCGCCAATAACTTCGCCAAGCTTCCTCCCCGACCACCACAGAAGCCTCAGGACGGAGAGGAGAACCAGCCGCTTCCCCGGCCACCACCTTCGTACTCGGATGGAACGAAGATTCCCTTGGTTATCTGTGGGGATTTCAACTCCGTACCACAGTCGGGTGTATATGAATTCTTGACCAATGGAACGCTGGCAGCAGATCACCCCGATTTTATGTCGCACATGTATGGGCGGTACACATCGGAAGGGCTACGACACCGTCTCGGCCTCAAGAGCGCGTATGCGGTGCCCGGTGAACAGTTGACCAACTACACACCGAGCTTCCAGGGTATGATCGATTACGTGTGGTATTCGGCGGGCAATCTGGGTGTAAACGCTGTCCTTGGAGAGGTGGATAAAGGTTATCTAGAGAAAGTGGTTGGGTTCCCGAATGCGCACTTCCCTTCAGAGTATGTTACCTCCGTTTCTCTTCTTTTTCTAATATACTAACCAGCCCGTAGCCATATATCTCTCTGCGCCGAGTTCCGCGTGAAGCATCCGAAAGACCAACTCTCGCGAACCGCCGTACAGCACTCTTCCTGATCCGTTCAAGATCAAGAAGTTTTTCTCACCTTGTCATCGGGTTCCTTGTACAATTGCTCTACTCCTTTCCTAGTCCAATCCTTTATCCAATCCTACACTCACTATCTTCCCGCCACACCTGTTGTCATCTCTTGTTTTCCTTTCCTCCGAGCCGCATCTTCACCCCTTCATCCCCCTTTGTACTCGCAAGTATATATTCTTCTACCTGATGAACAGTGGGCCACGCACGTATTGGTACATACATACATATATCTGCTTGTTTTGACTGTCGTTCTCCTACTCGTGAAGATTGGCTGTTGTGTTTTTCTCTTCTGTCTAATTCTCTTCTCTTCCTTTCCCGTATTTTTGCGTGTCTTAGTTGGTTGTTAGTATTGTTCTTTTTGTGCAGAAATCTCAAAATCGGTCTATTTTGCGTGGGATGAGATATCTAATTGTCATTTATCGGACGATTGATGATCCCGATCGGGAAGCGGCTAGTGCGTGTGTCCGCTCGCCTTCGTTCCTCCGACCTAAGCGAACGGAATTGGAACTGATTTAATGATGCATTTGGCTGGACCACTTCTTTCTCCCCGACCACCATGACCGTCTACCAAGCTACTGCCTCTGCCCCCGTCAACATTGCCTGTATCAAGTATATTTTGTCGTGAAATATCCTCCTCGATGGACCATTAATTTGAGCTGTTGTTTTACAGATATTGGGGCAAGCGGGACACAAAGTTGATTTTGCCCACAAATTCGTCCCTTTCTGTGACCCTTGACCAAGATCATCTACGATCAACAACAACCTCGCGTGCGGATCCCTCGTTCACCCAGGATCGCTTGTGGTTGAACGGCAAGGAAGATGAGATCAAGGAGGGCGGCCGATTGGCGACTTGTATTCGCGAGATGAAGCGCCTGAGGAAAGAAGAGGTCGAGGATAAAAATCCTAACGAACCCAAGGTCGAACCACTCTATCTGAATATCCAACGACTCTAATCTTATCAATGCCTTAGATATCAGCATATAATGTACATATATGCTCTCACAATAACTTCCCTACTGCTGCTGGTCTTGCATCTTCTGCATCCGGCTTTGCGGCTCTCGTTTCCTCTCTTGCACACCTCTACTCTCTTCCTGTCGGTCCGTCGACCCTCTCTCTCATCGCACGTCAAGGCTCCGGATCAGCGTGCCGATCTCTCTTCGGCGGCTTTGTGGCCTGGCAAATGGGATCAGATCCCTCTGGCTCCGATTCCCTCGCTGTCGAAGTTGCACCACAATCTCACTGGCCTGATATTCATGCCCTCATTTGTGTAGTCTCTGATGACAAAAAGGGTACCTCTAGTACTAGCGGAATGCAGCGTACTGTTGAGACGTCGCCCCTTCTTCAGCACCGAATCCAGAATGTCGTTCCTCAGCGGATGAAGGATATTTCAAAGGCAATTTTGGAGAAGGACTTTGACACGTTTGCCAGGATCACGATGGCTGACTCGAATCAGTTCCATGCGGTGGCTTTGGACACTGAGCCACCGATTTTCTACATGAATGATGTTAGCAGGGCGATCATCGCGGTCATCGTTGAGTATAACCGGCTCTCCGTTGAGGCGGGCAAGGGGTATAAGGCTGCGTATACTTACGATGCTGGGCCAAACGCAGTCATCTATGCACCGAAGGAAAATGTGAAGGAAATAGTAGAGCTCATCGCGACGTATTTCCCGCAAAAGGAGTTCAAGGATGTGTTTGGTTTGCTTGGCGGTGGTCAGTTGGTTGGAAAATTGCCGCAAGGGTTCAATGAGAATGTGGCGAAACGGTTTGAGGCTGGAGCCGTTAAAAACCTTATTCATACCCGTGTTGGAGATGGCCCGAGGAAGCTGGGAGCTGGGGAGGCGCTATTAAACGCGGAGGGTCTTCCTCGAAGTTTGGCGTGACCGATTTGCTTGATCTACATATAATAGATTTGATATATTTTGGATACTAGGAATTGTTGTTGGATTGTATCATGCATCGTTCTCTTTTGAACTAGGAATCTAGCTGCAGTACACATGGCACAGAAGCTCAAGACACGATGTTCAGTGAGTCCAGGAGCTGCAATCATTCCCATACCGCTTTTCATACAACGAGATCTGGCTCAGCTCCTGTCGCAAAACATCAAACCTACCGAGGGGACATCTACTTCAACACCCACCGGAAGCCTTCGATTGACCCATGCAGCTTCACAGATTTTCATTGTTGCACCGCAAAAACCACAACTCTCACTCAACAGCCAAGTTTCATCAAAAAAGCGACATGCCAAAGTACCCCTACGGTTAATAAAACAAGCAAATATGTAACAAAGAACACGGGCTCTGGCATACGGTCCACCAACAGGATGGATAATAAATATAACATTCGTGGTTTGTGTATATTGATTCGATGTACGGCATTTAGATGATTCCAGCTTCGAGGTACTCCTGGAGAAGGCTTTCTACGTTCTTGCCCTGGCGAGGCGTGATCTTACACTGGAACGGCAGAGGTTCACTGATATATCAAGAATGAGAGTTCGACTCAATATATACCTGTTTGGGTCACTCACGAAGAGATAGAGGCAGCCACAAACTCAGGCACCACTTCAACAGGGTTCCCTTTATCATCTAGCTCGGGCAAGATATCGAAAATGGTGAGGATAGAAGCTGCAGCGATATATATCATGGACAATGCGACTTGGGATCCAGGGCAGATTCTGTGGGTGTTCCAGCTGACAAACCGAATAATAAACGCCTTGCTACACATACCTTCTACCAAAACCGAAGGTGGCTACAATCTCTGGGTTAGGAACGTCGTTAGAGATGACGCCACCTTTGAAGAACCTCTCTGGATCGAATTCTGTTGGGTTTGGGAAAGTTTTTTCGTCATGAAGCATGGCACTAGTGATACGGTCGGTCTGGTCATTTCAAAATAGACTGATGAACCACGTACTATACGTTTGCCAACACTGAACACCCCTTGGGGATGTAGTATCCTTTGTATATATCATCTTCTGTGGTTAGGTGGGGGACTGCCATTGGTGCAATTGGATTCCAGCTGTACGATGTTTTAACAATCATTTTGATAGATTATGAAAGTCAGGTGAACTTGCCGTAGTACCTCTTTTATTATAGCAGAAAGATATGGAAGATTTGGTATATCCGAAAAGTCTGGTAGCCTATCGAAACCGACAACGGAGTCAAGTTCCTGTTGTGCTTTTCTTTGAACATCGGGGTATATCAACATCGCGAGTATGAACGTCATAGTGGCAGCAGCAGTTGATTCGGAAGCAGCTGCCAAGAGGTGAGTGGCTATCATGCTATAACTTGGGGAATCTTCTTTACCAGAATACACTTGTGTCGCTGCTTGCTTGATACGTTGCATTTGAGATTCAGAATCCGTTCCATGACAAGCGCGCTGCAAACTCCTAGAAACAAAACAATCCAACAGTGTACCCTCGTCCTGCCAAAACTTCAGTCCTAGTAGGAGTACATAACGAGCTCTGACTATACCATTTTCCTCTGCGCCATTTGATAGGGCAATTCCATTAGTCTGTGTGCCTCATCACTCAACTCCCGCGCCACCCTTTTGAACTTTGTACCAGGCATCCAATCCGGAATATGTCTGAGCGCGGGAATCACGTTAACCAGATACTTTCCAGGAGCACCAGCTACCGTTATCCCTGCGAAAACACTTTCCGCACGGAGGACCAATGGGTCTTTGTGACGCTGTATTGTGAGACCATATGTCAAGGACGTCGAAAAGCCTCCCATGCAACTGCATAAAATAAGTGGCTGGTTTATCATTTAGACGGAATTAGGAAAGTATACCTTCGTGTGTGTTCTTGTACATCTTGCGGGGTTTGAAAAAGACATGGCAGAAGTCCCTTTCTCACGAAACCTACCGCCCTTTCTTCGATAAGATATTGATTCTTTGGCGAGAAATACTGTTGAAAAGCTTTTCGGTGGTGCCTCCATTCATCGCCGTAGGCCAAGAGTCCGAATTGCAATTTGTCTTCGATTCTAGCACGCAAATAAGTCACTTTTCTATGGAGGTTGGGAATACAACGTACATCTCAGTAAGCATTGGAAGCTCGGGTCTGGTTAATGGATTCTTGACGCTCAGTGCCCCAGCGCTCCAACGCCAAAGATTACCCACGCACCGACTCGAATAGAGACCCGACCGTTTCTCGAGGAGATCTTGCGCCATACGAATATCGTTCAAGACGATCATTGGCCGACCAAGTGCTTCCATATATATAATCTTTGTTCCTATATCGGTCTTTTTCGTGAGCTATCAACATTCCGAGTGCTCAGGACTATTGCACCCACCAAGCCTGTCCCCTAGGTTCTTGTAAAATACATGCATATATGTCAATGGAATAGAGAGTGCGTTGCCAATAATAGGCCATCTGGGTGGTCCAGGGGGGTAGGGGAAAATTGGCCTCCGTCGACGACGATAAATGTAGTGGACGAGTACGCAAAGGCACAAGAATAGGATATCTCGGAGAGAGCCCGTCATTATGGCGTGGGGAGGGTACTCCTTGACAGCCTGCGACAGATAACATCCTTATAGCTACACTTGTGGGAAAGTTTAGTCTATTGCATCTAGGTTTTTTTTTTTGCGGTGTTTTGAGGGTGCCGAAGATGCAGACCGCCTACTTTCCCATGGGCGACTTCAAACGAGGATATTTCGGCATTGTTTTGGAGTTGGTCAAAAAATGATCAAGGGCTCATCCTTAAATTCTAACATTCCTAGAGATTCGGGTGAGGGGAAGAAGGGAAAGGGGTCAAAGTTGCCAGTGGAAACGCACCCTGTCACGGAGTTTGGGAAGCCCCTCAAAGCAGTCTCCAGTAGTATTCTCTACCCTGGTCAGCCGAACTTCAGGCAGAACTTGTCGGC
>QFDT01008403.1:0-11604 GCA_003315915.1 Macrolepiota dolichaula | reverse complement strand
ACAAACCTTGTGGCTGCAATGATGAGTACGCAACCCCTCTCAACTTGGGATAACGTAAATCTCCCGCGAAGTTCGGCCATGACAATTATGTCATATGCGCCGTTTTTTGGGACCAGGTTGTGCATGCAGGGGCGCTGGAGGTATGTGGATCGCTGATGTAAAGTTCTATTCCTTCCATCAGCGCGTGAGACCGAATCCGTTTATTGCGAGTCGTCAGGATAACTAATTTGTGAATTATATGACAAATAGAATCTAAAAGGATCTAAGGGATATCTGAGGTTTGACCGCCGTCTGAGTTGTCGTCGTTGTAGGTCCTACGGCTTTGCGCACAGATGCCTCGAGTAGCTCTCTGACAGATGGCTCAAGTCGGTCTGCTGCAGCCTTGAAAGCTGCTGGAGAAGTTGTGGCATAACCCAGTATTTGAGCAACAATTTGCGGAGCGATGCTTGGGGTTGTTCCGCTGGTGCCTCCACCTTTCGATAGCAACAAACACAAGGTCGGAAGGAGTACAGCGAGCAATTGCGGCCCTACGAAAATTTCATATTCACAATACTTTCTTGAAAGAGGGTAATCACTCACGTTTATCATCGGGTACCGAAGCGAAGAACGTTGAGAATGCTTTCGAAATCTCCGCAATGGCAATCGTTTGTGCCTCCGTAACACTATTATCATGGACCGCAGGGGCCACTCTGGCGATGAAGTCAACAAGACCAGGCATAAGCAGTCGAACGCATTGTCGAAGCAAAGGATTGCCGGTAGAAGACGTCGCAACGAGCGTTTTGGCACATTGCGCAGCCGTCAATGAAGTCTACAAACAAGATGAGGATACTCAGATCGTTGGCAGTGTGTGACCGCTTACTTCGTCGTTCTCCAACAACTTTTGTATTACTAAGAAACACGTGTGTTCAATCGCCGCCCTCCCGACTTGTGTCGTTACAGGTATCACAGTCAGAATGAGTACCGCTGCCAGCATGTTTGTCTTGATCTTTCTCGTTGAGATGACACCAACACGACCCCTATACGATAAGAGGTCAGAAGCACGAGCTCGTTACAAATACCACTGTACATACCTCATTTCATCAATGTGGAGAAGACACGAGGAAAGAAGAGCGTGAGCAACACGTTGATATCTTTGCTCCGATTCTCCTTCCTTCAAGACAGGTATACTCAGGATTGCCTTGAGTGAGGCAAACGTCGGAGAAACGAGATCAATATCAGAGGTCTCATCCTTAAGGAGTTCTAGTACAGCCTTCAGCCATAAAATCAATGTCACAATGAACACACACACCGCTATACAACAAAGCAGCCACCGAACGGACGTCTTCTCGTTGAATAGTATCAATAGATCCAGCAATAGCGGCAAGAGTAGCGAAAGCCGTGTTGATCAACGTGATGCGATCAGCAGGCGGCCCCTCTGCTCTAAGAATCAAAATCAGCTCCTTATTTTTATATATGAACGACTCACGAATTATGGGACTCCGAGAAGATTTCACGATATGCGAGCAGATCCTCAGACAATGAGCTCGAGGGGTCGTCAAACTCAGTGCGTCAGCACTTCTACACAAAAACTAAGCCACCAATATCCCAAAAATTATGGTTTCTACACACCTATATCCTTGCGTAGCAGCCAAAGCACCCAACATCTCCACCAAATGCACCTGCACAACCGCAGGCTCCGTCATAGCCATCCGATACGATAAACTGATAAACTCGTCAAAAATGTTGGGCTCCGTAATCGCCTTGCCAGCATATTCAGGTCTAACCAATGCCTTCAGCGCCTCCAAACACGCGATAACAACCGTCTGCCGATCCAAATTGAACGATCCAGATTCCGGAGACGACACAGAAAGCGCTTCATAAACCAGTCCAAAGATAACGTAGAAAAACGCTGTAGGATCCTCACGAGGTTTCGACGTGATTGGTCCTCCATTTTGAGTCTGCGAGGTCGGTTCTTGTCCGTCCATGGCTGCGAGTATCGCCCCGTCCTTCGCCTGCATCAGGGTCGCTACAGCACGTAAGATGATCGGCCATGACCGGGTATAGTACTAAAAACCCCCTCAGTAAACCTCGCTTGCCTAAGCTATAATCACTTACGGGTAGCAAGACCTCTCTCCCCATATTCGAATACGATGAATCAATCGCCACAGAGGAAGCATCATGCAGAGACTCGGAATCAATCCTAATACTCGCATAATCCCGTAACGACCCAATCCACAAAGGAGATAGCGTCGATCGATGAGGCTGGACTACCTTTTCAAGATAACTCTGCTTCAAACTCGAAACTTGTAGTTGTGCCCAAGCAGAGAGAGTGGACACTCTCAACATTGCCGACGCATTGGGACTGAGTTCACCAGTATCACCTATCGAAAGCATGCCAGATTCTAAAACAAACGGCTGAGCTTTAGTGGAACGTTAAAAATGAGGACATAGCAACACGCACCTTTGGACTGCTCAAGAGCCGTAGTCAACAACTTCAAAATCCTTCCCATCCGACCAACATCTTTGACAACACCACATCCAACAAACACAGCACAAGCATGCACAGCAGAAGCAAGAATCTCCGGAGTCGAATCTGACGAAAATGCGGGTGTAAGTGCAGCTGTTATCGGCGCTTGATGCTGCTCCAACAGCAAGGCATCATCATACGCAGGATCTGGGGACAAGGCGAAAATCTACACACACGCACACAACACATTAGCTCTTCTCGCAAAGGGTACGCATCACACCAAGGACAACACACACACACACACCTCAATAATATCCCTAAGCACAACCAACCCCTCCAACCGAATCTCCGTCACATACGCCGTCGACGCCGTAAAAGCCATCTTTATCAAATCCGAAATCCTCGTAAACAACAATCCTTTCACCGGCACCCCCTGCACCCTTGCCACAATCGCATCCAAATGCTCCTTCCTCCCACTCCCAGCAACAATCGTACATATATGATGCAAACACTGCAACGCGAACAACTGCGTCCTCCACTTGGCCGTCATCAACACCCTTACCCCACCTACACCCACACCAACACCCACACCCACACCCACACCAGCAGTACCATCAGCCGTACCGCCCACATTCAACGACTCGCCTTCATCATCCCTCAACCCCGCTCCACCACCACGATTCGTCGCAGCATCCACAACCTGCTGCGACGCTGTCGTCCTCGACATAATCCTCTGACACAAATCAATCCACGCCGACGGATTATACACCACCGTCTGCTTCAACCAACTCTCAATCACCCCCCTCACACCCTCAACCACCGCCGCATAATCATCATCCAACATCCCAAACAACTCTTCCACAAGCCTATCACCCCCAATCTTCGACATCGCCAGCGCATCTTTCTGCACGAGCTGATAAAGAGCATTAACCGACGCGAGCTTCAGAGGCTGTCGTGGCGAAGTGAGATGTGCACGGAAAGAATTGACCGTCCGCGTCGTATCAATATGTTCCGGGGCAAACATAAGGAAATGTTGAATGCATTTGATAGCCTCAACACAAATCCCCTCATCCTCCTCTTCCATAAACTCCCTCACAAGACTCAACACCAGTTCCCGTGTCCGACTAGATTCCCTGATATCAGGCCCGAGAACATTAATCACTGCGTCAATGATCTGACACACAACGGGATAGGCGGGACACTCCCCCCCAAGATTCGCATTGTTGACCGTATTACCTCCCTCGCGCTCATGCGAGTCCATCAAATAAATCTTCAACAACATGCCCAGCGTCCCAGAAACGAATGGGGCATAAGACAAACTAGCGGCATTGATCACCCGTGCCAACGCATTAAGCGCCCAAAAGTGCACAACAGGATGTGGATCATTGCTGAGTGACATGAGCACATTGACAGTAGTCTTGAGTAAAGGCCCCGCGGCAAGTCCGCCGACATGCGTATATATCGCACCAAACGCGAGCGCACATCCCGCACGAGAGTAAGGATCTCGATTGTTCACAACTTCGTCCACGAGATCTTTGATCTGGCTTGTCAAGTGATTCGTACCAGACAGACTCGCAAGCCTGCCGATGCACTCGCTCCCAGCAGATCGGAGCACGAGGTCCCCATCGATCAACGCATCCTAGACTCACGTACACCCTTCTCAGTCTCCTTTCTGTAGGTCGAAGAAACAGGAAGATAGGACTCACCCGGAGGAAAGGCGCCAGCAGCCCTGTAACCTGCGCACTCCCAAAAATGTCCCTCACTGCCCTGAACTGCACAGCACCAACACTAGTTGCACATCTCAAAGCCAACACAAGCGCCACACTCGCATTCACAAAGACAGCCGCCTTCCTTCCCGCATTCTTCTCCAGCTTCTGAGATTTGACATTCTCAAGCAGCTGCTGGATAAATTTGACGGTCGAAGAGAGATCTTGGAGAGGCAGAAGACGCGCAAAGAGTTCAATGGCAGTGTCGACAACGGACGTGGCAGGTGGTGGTGATTCAGTCAATTGGTTAAACTCGTTCACAGCCGATGATTTGGCTTGGCATAGGGAGAGGGGATCGTGTTCACATGCTGAAAGTATCGGTTTCCGCAACTACAACCCCCCCAACACCAAATGTATCCCATTAGTCCCTATAAACCAAAAAAGAAAAATATAGCACACATACCAGTGCATCAATCGAAACTTCCACAGCATCTCTGTTCAAATGATCCCTCCTCCCTTCCTTGTCCACATCCCCTTTACCCCCTTCACCCCCCTCATCAAGGCCACCATCAACACCAACCCCACCAAAATCAACAACGCCCTCCCCACTCGTCACCCCGTACCCATACCCATCTCCACATGTCCAAACCGAACTAAACGTCCCCGCCGAGGACGCAATAGCAGCCTGCACTGCCGACCCAACACCCCCAGCCGTATACCCATCAGGACTCGCAAACACCGACAACGTCGATTGAAGGAGCGATGACTGCGTAGATTCCGGTATACTGCTAAACCCAAGCTGAGAAAAACACTGATACACCCTCCTACGCAAGAGATGTTCACGCTCGCGCAACGTCAGCTCCCTCTCACGTTTAACCCCCGGCGGTAGCGGGTGTTGATGAACATTCTCCGCCGGATCCTCAAGATTCTGCGATATAAACCCGTTCGCAAACGAAAGCGCATTACTGAGCAACGACGCAATCCTCCGCGCCACATCAAGAGTAACGAGCGTCGTCGAGTTGCGTTGCAAGAAACACATGATAGCCCCCAACGCACTCTCTCTCACATGCAACAAAAATCCCCACTCCGCTACCGACCTCCCACTATTCCCCTGCGAATCCTTTGACGTAAACTTTGGCAACGCATTCCTCCACAAAACCAGCAACTGTGGCAAATGCGGCCTCACAAACCCAGGCCCCAAAGACATCAACGACGCAATCATCGTCCATGCAACGTCCACCTCAACATTAGCAACCCTCAACTCATGTTCACCCGCACGTTTGAGCAACTGTGTGGCCATATCCAACACCTTCGCACTAACATCATACGACACATACAACGGCCTATCAGGAATCACGGCAACGAGCGCTGCAAGCCCATATGCATGTCCTATCGCCCTCACGCCAACATCACCCTGCGTCGAACTAGGTGTGCTCAACAGAGTAAGATCCCTCTGCAGCTTTTCCATCAACAACAAAATGGACTTGGGAAGCCGAAGAGGGGTGGAGAAACAGAAACATCGCAAAGCCCATGCTGCGCTGACGCGAACGGAGTGACTCGGGTGTGCCAAGATCGTTATAAGTGGTTCGGCAAGGGCATCTTGCACTGGTGGAGGGGCGTTACCCAACTGTTGAAGAAGCCCAGCGACTTCTCGTAAAACCAGGACTAGCACGGGAGGTGAGGGGGCGACAGACCCAGGCATCATCGCGGGCCATCGTTTGAGGTAATGCACGGATAATTCTTGAATGGCAGTGATCTGTCCCTGTTCTGAGAGCATGCGCACACCGATCAAATCGCGCAAGAGAATCCCAACGAGTGCACGCGAGAACAGCGTTTCGTACCGTAACGAGATGTTACGGGGGTGAGAGACGATTTCAGACATGAGGTGTGCGACCAGGAGTGAGTAATTCGCTTCAACCCAACCAGCACCCAAGTGCGTGAACAGTGCCGCGTAAAAGTCGAAGATGCCAACACGGACTTTGCGGGATTGGTGTGGTTTGTGGAAGTGGTTTGAGATGAGGAGAAGCATCTCGATAGGTGTCATGAGTGCTTTCTTTGCTTCCGCAGAGGCTTGGGGTGGGGATATCGTGTCATCGTCGGCATTTTCTTGATCTTTCTTCTGTTTCTGCGCTGGCTCGGGTGCGGGGACTGCTCGTTCAACCTGAGTAGATGCAAGGAGGTGTCCAACAAGTTGGGCGAGAGTGTGGCGCGTAAGTTGGTCCGCGGCATCGAGGCTTTTGACACATAGACCTAGAATGGCTTCGACGTCACCGGAAGTTGGGTGCGCGCCATCATCGGATGAGTACATGGCAATAATAACCTATAGAACATGATGGGCAGTAGTTCAAAGGATATCACAGTATACTCACCTCCGCGGATGCACGCTGTACAGGTAAAGCCTTGTCAGTAAGGTGATTGCGCATCTGCTTGAAGATATCCTTCCCCGTCGCATCAGTAATAGCCCGTTTTGCTGTCGAGATCGCTTTCTTGAGTGTCACAAGGGCTTGATAGCGAAGTAAAGTAGACTATATCGACGGGTCAGTGACTACCCACAAAGCCGGAACGAGACACGCACATTGGATGACTTTGCAGTCTTTAGCGTGACAATACTAATCTCCGCCATAAACGACATGACCTAACAACCCCATCCCAAACGTGAATTCATCCAGCTAATCAATCATCGGGAGAAATAGATATGCGCACATTAGCCCCAAACGCGCCCATGATATCACCCACACACGACAACGCCGCTCTACACACGTTCCACATGAGCCGAAAACCGAATCAACAACATAATCCAACTCACATCTTACTCCCATCCCTATCCACAGGGGCCTTGAAATCCCCCACAATCTTCATAAACGCCTGCAGCGTATCAAACATCGACCTCGTCTCTCCTCTCGTATAAAGCTCCAGAAAGCATTTGCCGACCAAGTTGCGAATGGCACGGCCAGGTATTGGGTATGGGTCGGGCGAGGCAATGATCTTGATGAGAGCCTTTTCGATATCGGCTTGTTTTGTCTTTAGGTCCGACTAGAGTTACGACGTGTAAGGCGGACTCGGAAGAGAGGTTGAGAAATAGACGCAACGATTTGAGATTCCCTGAGGTATTTGAGGACGTGTGGTAGCCATTGAAAGAGATAGACCTCTTTGTTGTCTCCAGCGAGTTCTGACTTGAGAAGAGTTCAGGGATGGTGTAGTGTGGTATAATATGAAGGGTTAGACTGACCTCGACGATTTCATCATATTCCACCGACATCATAAATTCACATGTGTCATAAACAGACCAGCGATTTATGTCGCTTGTTGGGTGGTGTTGTTTTGCCATCATTGATCTCATCATTTCTATTGCAATTTACACTCTTTTTGGACGCGCACAAGAATTAGCACTCCCATTCGATAACAAAATAGCAGCACAGGATTCTGGGAAGTCGAAGCCATATCCCGCCTGCTTTTTTTTTTGATTTCTTCTAGACCAAGGGATAAGGGGCTAGCAAGGCATCGTCATGGAGATTCGGGGTTATCGCGCCCATAACCACGAAAAATTCTTCTTGCTATCTTCTTCTTTGACTTGAAAGCTAGAGAGATTGGAGCAAAGAGAAAAAAAAAAAATTGCTCCGTCCGACTAATCGCCGAATTTAGCGTCGGATGGACCTGTATATCACTCATTGATTGATTCGGATAGAATACATGTCAGTGTCCTTGTTAGACCCCCCACATATGCGAATTGCCGCCATCATTGTGGGGCTTAATTGGACTCTGTTGACTTCTTTAGAAAGTGGACCCACATCTTTCATGTACCTTTCTTTCAGGCAATGCGGAATGAAATGTATGTCAATTACCACGACGTCAACATGATTTCCAACTTGGCAGGTACCCCAACCTTCACACTGCTCATGACCATTAAGCGATTGGCCAACAGCATTTGGGCGTTCCGAGCGCTCCACACTAGAATTTCATAAGGATCACACCGGCCATGCTAAATCAAGGTCCACCATCCGGCGCAGTCGTGGATTTCTACCTGAATTTAGGTTTATACCCGCGTCTTTCACTAGTGATCGGATGTGACAAGAACAAATCAGGCCTTTATTTTACCATCAATCCCATATAGAGACTGGAGGCGTACACTCTCATGTCAAAACCGTGCAGGGTGTCCAATTCAAATCTCCAAATTCACATTGTAGCTGACATAGGTTGACATTTCCATCGACCATCCCCCCCTCCACAACGTCTTCCTGCCACATTCAGAATGGTCAACCTAAAAACGTCTTCTTAGTGCGGCGTTCTAGCGCCTGACTGGTGGCTTCAGCCGGAACACATTGACACATACACACACCAAACCAAGTACGTGGTGTTGCACACCTGACCCCAAAAGGGCGTGTGTGCTGGCGTGATAACCTAAAGCGATTCATTCTAGCTCCATCACACTGTCAATTGGGTACGAGAGATAAATAAATCCTAAATTCATCCGCGCTCTTGGTACCTTCCGCTCTCCCCCGTTTCTTCTCATCGCCCATGCCTGCTCAAACTAGTGTCCTTACCGAACCTATTGGCATTATCGGCTCTGGTGCTGCAGGTCTCATAAACGCCCACGTACTATTGCAGGATGGCTTTACCAACATCCAACTTATCACCCGAGATACGTCAGTCGGAGGTGTTTGGGCAAAGGAACGAGTGTACCCCGGTTTACATATCAACAAGTACGCCAAATACTCCCCCCGCCCATATTTCAAATGAGATCTTCCTAACCACACGTCAATCTAGCGTTCATGGTGAATATCGGTTCTCGGCATTAGAAATGCCACCTCCAACCACTGTCGGTGGACGTCTATCTGGTCTTGACATGAGCAATTACATGGAGCGGTTCTATGAAACATTCCTCAAAGATAAAGTAAAGTTCAGATTCAATACCAAAGTACTGGACGTATCTCGCGACGAGAATGGAAAGTGGCTCGTACAGACGGAGCACGTCAAGACAGGCGCCACGGAGATCCTGGAATACTCGCGGATTATACTCTCCACTGGCGTGAGTTAATTTATCCCATAAGTAGCCATATGAAAGCTGATACTTTTGCTCTGTGATAGGGATGTAGCGAGCCGAAGATCCCAGAGTATCTTTCACCACAAGCAGCAGAACAAGCGCAATATCGAGGGATAGTGATACACTCATCGGAGTTTGGCACACGTATCAGTGATATACTCAAAAGCGTGGAACCACAGTCAGAAGGCCAAGAAGGGTCAATAGTGGTGATTGGAGGCGGAAAATCTGCACAAGAGTCAGTCGAAGAGCTATTTCTTCTTCAACACATGCTCATGACGTCATACATATATATATATATATCAGTATATGTGCAAAGCTTACCCAAGAGGGTCGCAAAGTCTCTATTGTATTTGACAAAACCGACGTATTCCTCGCAGCCAAGTCCCCTCTGCCTCCATCCATCCGGAAGAGCAGGCAAGTGTCTTTAGCCTATTGATACCGCGCCACACCTCACGCTAACCTATCTGACAAGGTTTCTCGGAATCTTATCACCGCACGCCCACCTCCGAACTCGCCTCGAGTATGTCTATCCGGAGTTTTCATCCTCGCCCCTCCCCCTTTTTTTTTTTATCTAAAGTTAATGTTAATCCGGTCACAGGCGGTTCCTCCATGGGACCGTTCTAGGTGGCAAAATCACTCACTTCATATGGAACAAGATCAACGAGGGTTCAGTAAGTCTAATAACCTCTTTTCCATGCGATTGTGACCGAGCTGTCTATCATCCATAGTTTGCAGCGTTTGATATTCCGGAGGATTCACCTCTCCGGAATACACATTCTTTATTTTGGGGCGTTCGTACCAACGATGAAGGTGTTCCCAGACCGGATAGTTACCTTACCCTGGCCGTAGCAGGCAAAATCCAAGTCATAGCCCCCACCCGCGTGGTTGGCTTTGCAACTGATGGCCGGTCCGTTCTCCTCGATGACGGCAGGTCCATAGTCGCCAATGCTGTTATCCTCGCAACCGGTTACAAGTCCTCCTGGACTAAAATCTTCTCAAGTGACTCACTCTACTAGCTCTCTTTTTTATATTGTATCCATCATACTGACACGAAAGCTGTTTCCAGGTAAAACAGCTGAGGAACTAGGGATTAATAAACACAAACCGACGACTGATGTAGCCGATGTTTGGGACTATCCCTCTCTGAGGGGAGCACCGCCACTTCACCCTGATAGCAAGAAATGGGTAACGTCAGTGTACCGAGGGCTTGTTCCTGCGAAGAATATCCTCCGACGTGATTTTGCTATTGCGGGGGCTTTGGTACGTGCACTCACACAAATCAAAGAGAGAGAGCTTGTTCTCTGACCACCCGGTTTTCTTTCAGTTTACATCCAACGTCGGTTACACGAGCGAAGTGGCTGCTCACTGGATTTCATCATACTTCCAAAACGATCCAATGCGTTTACCCAGCACTGTCGAAGAAGCAACAGCAGAAGCAGAGAGAGGAGCAGCATGGATGAGAAAACGTTTCCCTGACATGCTCTCGTGGGTTAATGAAAGCTATAGCTGCAGTCTAGACTTTTTCACGTGAGTCACTCCTTTCCCAATCTGAGTGTGTTTCTATAAAAGTCACATATGCGTGTATCAGCTGGCCTCAAGCTGTTGATGAACTTCTTGAAGATATGAAATTACCAATATACCGCAGCGGCGGAAACTGGTTGACTTGGCCATTCAAGGTAATCGACCTGAAGGAAATTGCTTCCCTGGGCGATGAACGCCGAGCAAGACGCATCGAGGCAAACGCTGTCGCAAAGTAGAACACGACATCGGTGAAACACAATGTCCAATGTCCAACGTCTACTGTCCGTCCGACATTCAGTGTCGAACCTTGGTCTGGTTACTGTAATGGTAACGATGAGATACCCCCCTGTTGTTGCAAACTAGTAGTGTACACACACGTAGTCTCTTATGCTGAACAATATTGTCATCCCTGCAATGTTCTCTCGATAGTCCAGCGGGTGAACCGGGCAATTCGGAGGGGCTTGAGCTTATAAACACTCGAGAAGCAAGACTAAGCGTGGGAACTCGAAGCCGTTATGATAGCCGCCGATCCGGGGAACGCGCCGGAGAAGTTCTAGCTTCTTTTTCCGCACCCATAGCAAGGGACACACTCCCCCCTCCCCCCACCGTATCCTCGACACTGAAACAAGTCGTGTATCAAAATTGCTACTATAACGTAGGAAATGTCGTCGAGCTGTGCTGGTTGACACCCAAGAGATTATTCAGATATGGCTTAGCTCCACAACTCGTGGTCTGGCTGGCAAGTCGCAATGTGTGGGCAGCTCAAACACATAAACTTCCGGGGTATCCATGAAGGGTCAGAAAGGATTGAATGAGTGGGATGGTGTGGACATTTCGAGATTCTGATCAGTGCTTCGTCAGATGTATGAAGTTAACGGCCACTAGACCTT
>QFDT01008402.1:0-13076 GCA_003315915.1 Macrolepiota dolichaula | reverse complement strand
CAGTATGGTTTCTCTGCCGGACTGGGTACGAGGTTAGTATTTGCCGGTTGAATCAGTGATACCATCCTAATTTGCTACTCCAGCAAAAGCACTGAATGAGATGGCGTCCGATTATCGACAAATAGTCTCTGGAAATGAAAAAGGAAATTGGCGAAGCGTCAAAGTCGATCGAACCTATGAGCGCAAAGGCGAAGCTTTCAACACCGTCAACTGCAAAGGATTCATCGTATTCTATACTGATTCCAAGACAACCGATCAAAATGTTACCGTGTCAACTGCCTGGGTCTTCTTCCTCGGTGTATGTCTATCCCCGTGAAACGTGCGCCACAAATATTGAGAACATTTTGAACAGACATACTACGAAACCCTCAACCACGCCGTCCTTGTTCGCAAAGATCTGCTCGAGAAGTTGTGTGAAAACTTGGTCATTGTAATGGGTAATGTGAGCGAATGAAATTCTCGCGTTGGCAGCGAATTTAGGCGCACTGATATTACATGATTTATAGCCCAACACGTCTGTGTCAACCCTACCCGACAAAACTCGCCTCGACATCCTCCTTGATCGATATGGCCGTGATGAGTTCTATAGTCGTTTCGGTTATGAGCTCATGGATCAGGCGACAAGTCCCAAAACACGTATCTCAGGGACACCTATCTGGACCATAGAACAGACAGGGGAGTTCGAGAATTGGGATGATAAGAAAATATGGAGTTTCATTGACACTATTGTCACTGCGTGCGTTGAAGATTGTCAGAGCTCCTTTCATGCATTAACGGGTGTGCTATGACGCAGGAATGACTTCCCCCCTCTTCAGTCTCGTAAGTGCTCCCATTCAAGATGCTGATGTACTTCTAAATGTTTCTTCTTTATCTTAGACGGGAAGATACGCCAGGACCTCTTCGATGCGATTCACAACAAGTTGAACAGAAAGAATGACTGGGGCCTGAATAAGTGGAACGTCGCTGACTATCCTTACAAGAGCTATCCCTGTGGTGACGGATCAGGAAATCTCATCAGGGGAGAAGGTAAATTCATTCACAACAACGGAACCTGGACAATTGGAGACGATACCGTCAACATCAGCTTCATCCACTTCTCTGGCGTGAGTCTATGTCAATTTTAATGTGAAGGAATTGACTCAGACACCCTTGCAGGTGTTTTATATCGAAACCAACCCATGGGAGTAACGGGAATATGACACAATGCAGAAGCGAACTAAATGTACTTTAAGAATCGTGATTTTGAAGTTTGAATTACAATATCCAAGAAGTATCCGATATCCTTTCGGAAGAGAGAAATTCATGTGACGATAAAACGGCGTTAACATCAGGGCTTGGGACGTTCATTAAATTGGTAAGGCGCATGAAGAGCGCGCTCTATGAGATAAGCGACGGCGAGAACGTATCAACTAGCGAAACAAGGGAATAGTAGAATAGGCTCAGATTGCAAATTATCTCTGGGTCATTTGGCCACATTATCATCCGAGCTCATGGCTTCCTGCTGAACGCAGAGAACGCGGTGAGTTTGAAACGGACGGAGGTGCCATTCCCTGAATTGCTTGATTTCCTCATAGCCCTGAGACAATCAACAAATATCTACCTACCCTTTCTATCAGTCTGTTCGGCTTCATGATGATTCCATATCCAGAGGGCGGCCTGGGTTCCTAACAAAGAGATGCAAGGAAAATTGTCTAGATAACACGCAGGAGAGCCGCGCTTGCTTAGCCATGCCTATGAATAAGACCTGGGCGAGTCTCCGAGTCTTATAGCCTTGCGCGCAGCCTTCGGCAGTGAGCGTGCTTTAATTGGTGTCATGAGATGGTTGAGATATATGTAGGAAAACCAACACGGTAAAGCTAAGCTGTGAATCAAAGACAGAACATAAAATTGATCCAGAAACACGCACATTTCATGTTTTCCAGCTTGTCGGGGGAGATAGATTTCAGATATACAACTCGTGGAAGTATATATGCTTCGTGGGAGGGGAACTTGGGTTGCGTGAACCGGAGGTGAAGGGGGATGCACTGATTTCGAGTAGAACGGACAATAGACAGTGTGCGTAACTTTGAGTTGCAAGTTGTCAACTTCTGATGATATGACATTACTGGTGCCGGTGATCTTGTGTGATCATAGTGTCGTGGTGACCAACGGTATACACGCGAGTGTGGTGGGCTCTGGCATAAACCAATGCATCAATCGCCTTGAAAGAAAAATAAAGACAAATATATACATACAAGCACAGTTTCAACTCTGCCCCCCGGGCCTGTAGATAACACTTCTATAAGGAATCCATCTCACTACAGAAAGCGCTGAAGCTTACCAGTATACAGGTAGAGTTCCATAAATGATTATCCATATCTGTCTTTCGATATAGCTCGAAGTTTTTCGCCTCAGGCAATCGGTAGCCGGCTTCGAACGAAGCAATACCAAGAAGCAGGCGTTGTAATTATTATATGCATCACAACCTCATAACGGACACTCACGAGACCCTCCTCCGATTTGACTTTACTCAAAAGCCTTATCGATTGGTACGGTCGTGGTGAACTCTATCATAATTCTGAGTGTTCCAAAAAACATGACTCTACCGTTCTCCCGACAAATTTAACATACAACACTGCGTGGCCCAATTCAGAGGCGCTAGCTGGCCTTAGACGGCCACCTCTTATATATCCAACGATAATCACATTTTATTGACCACTCAAAACCAAAGTTATTCCTAAGAGTACATTTAGCACTGCTCTGCACTGTGTTATATCTCCGCTATTCCCATGGGTTGGATTCGATGTAAAAAACCTATGAAGGCGTTAGCTGATTAGCTAAATCTGTTTTTGCATGTAAACTTACGCCGGAGAAGTGGACAAAGCTGATATTGACAGTATCCTCTCCGATTGTCCAGGTCCCATTGTTGTGAATGAATTTACCTTCTCCCCTGATGAGATTTCCTGATCCGTCATCACAGGGATAGCTCTGGTAAGGATAGTCGTCGACATTCCATTTATTCAAGCCCCAGTCGTTCTTTTTGTCCAACTTGTTGTGAATCGCCCTGAAGAGGTCCTGACGTATCTTCCCATCTAAAATAAGGAAAGGTTTTTAGAAAAGCAATATTTCTTGAGCAGAGTGGCCTACGTGTTTGAAGAGGAGGAAAGGCGTTCCTGTATCATAACACACCCGTCAACGCATGGAAAAAAACTCCGGCAGCGTTCAACGCACGCAGTAATAATGGCATCAATCCAATCCCATATTTTCTTATCATCCCAATTTTCGAACTCTCCTGTTTGTTGTACAGTGCAAATAGGTGTCCCTGCAATGCGTGTTTTGGGACTTGTCGCCTGATCCATAAGTTCATAGCCAAACCGACTATAGAACTCATCGCGGCCATATCGACCAAGGAGGATATTGAGACGAGTCTTGTCAGGTAGGGTTGCCACAGATGTGTCGGGCTACAAATCATAGTGCCAGAGCTCCTGAACGGGAGAAACCCATGGACTCACGTTCTCCATTAGGATGACCAAGTTGTCACACAACTTCTTCAGCAAATCTTTGCGAACAAGAGCAGCATGGTTGAGCGTTTCGTAGTATATCTGTTTCAGATAATCAGTAATTTACGTTTTCACTGGAGCAGACATACACCAAGGAAGAAGACCCAGGCAATTGACACTGTGACGACTTGGTCAGTTGTCCTAGAATCACTATAGAAGGCAATAATTCCTTTGCAGTTGACGGCGTTGAAAGCTTCGCCTTTGCGTTCATCGGTTCGATCAATCTTGACGCTTCGCCAATTTCCTTTTTCATTGCCAGAGACTACTTGCCGGTAGTTGGTCGCCATATCCTTCAACGCTTTCGCTGGAATTATTTATCAGAATACGCATCACAGGTGGTGTCAGCTGAACTGACCTTGTACCCAATCGGGCAGGGAAACCATACTGAGCGTGAGGTGTGAGATTCATGTTGAGTTAGCACGGATAAGATATACCTGAGGATCTTTGTGGAGAGGTACGGCTCAATATCCTTCGTATTCTGATCCTCGAAGTATGTAAGGGCGTTGAACGTCCTGCAGAACAGCGGCGGGTCTTGAGAGGCCGGAGAACCTGGCGGACGTTGTTCGTAGTCAAATCCAAACTTATCCAGGAACTGTTTTCTGGCATATGCCGTCAATGCCGTCGTAAGGCTGGCTTCGTCAGTCACAGGTGGCGGCTAAGAATAGTATAAGTATAGCCGTTTTCCCATTTCAATATTCATACGCACGTTTGCTTCTGGAGCCTTGCTGAATGCCTCTTGTCCCAGTTTCATCCTCGCAACCTTTGTAGGCGGTGGGACTTCGTAGAAGGCCTGGTTCCCAGAGTATCACAATAGAATCTTTATCGAGCAAGGGAAGAAGCTTACACCGATATAGTAGCTCTGCGTATTGGTGACATCGTGACCATCGAAGGAATGGGCGCCATTGATGAATATAATAATGCCATTGTGTTGGACGGGGTTTTGTTCCGTATTCGGTGGGTAATACGCTCTCGTCATAACTGAGACCTGCCAGTGTGTAGACGGGGCAATTCCAGAGAACAACTTCAATTCCAGATTTAAATCCGCCGAGGCCTTGTCTAGTGAAAATCGTCAGTTTTGAAAATTGGATTTACGTAGAGTCAGCACCTCGAATCTGCCTTGGCCATGAGCCAAATTTGAACCCGCTGCGGGGGAATCAGAGACACCTCTTGACTGTCCTCTAGATTTTGCCTACCTTATGATACGCTGATAGTATTCATTAATGTGTGAGGAGTTTCCATCCGTGTACGAGCATTTGGCCTCAGACGTCGTGACCGTTTGCGGGTTTTCTGATGAAGGGTTGGTAGATGCACCATTAAAGTCATAGCCAAAGTTCTCTTTGAAGCGCTGAACAGCACAGCGGCGCATGATGATTTCCAAGTCGGCCTCGGTTTGGATATCAACGGGCTGTGGAACGTTATCAACGGAGCCCAATGGATCGAGTCGAACCCACCTCATCCAGAAGATCGTTCATCCGAACCATAAGAATGAGTAGCAGTTCTTCTTGCACTTGTTCGCGAGTCTTTTTCGGCCTTGAGCCGAATATCCAACTAATACATCATCAGTTTACGAGAAATTATGGAAAAAAGAGTGGCACGCATACTCAAATACAGCCCCAAATGGAGCCGCGAGAACCTTGCTGACGGAAGAGAAAATTGATATGACACTACGACCCCAACTAAGCAAAAGATCGACAATGGCTTGGCCGGGATCGTGGAAGACATTACGGAAGAAGCTATGGTTACCTATTTAATGCTCACGAATAGACTCAATGATAAGGAACATACTTGGCAATCTCCGACACGAGTGCCCCTCCCTCCTTCAGGATCGTCGAGCAGAGGGCTCTGACGGCCTCTCCGAACTCCCGTCCAATGGCCCTGCCTTGGGTTAGCATTATGAATTCAAAGTAGTAATTGAAAGAGCTCACGTGGCAATCTCGAATGCGGCAACTCCAATCTTCTTCAAACCGTCAGCAATCCTCTTAGCGACATAGCCAAGGTCTTTCAAGAACTTGACGATTTCGTTCCAAGCAACGCCAAAGAACTCTTTGATGGCTTGAACAGCCTTCTCAAACGCGGCACCAAGTTCATGAATGAGGAATTTGAAAACGTCGACCATGACGAGGCCGGCTTCCTTGAGGACACGGACAACCTCCTTGAGTGACGACACGATGGCTTTCAGGCCCGCGAGAAAGTCGACCCCAAGCGCCTTCCCAATCCACTCAGCTAATTTGTTACCTATGTCCTTGAGGTCCCGGAGTTCCGCTCCAATGGTGAAGGATTTGTTGATTTTGAGCGTGAACATCTCGAACGAACCCGAAACCATAAGCTCCCACTTGATACCTGCCCACTGAACTTCGGTAGAAAACTCCGCCTCAAATCCAATGATACGGGTTGTTTTGAACTTGAAGTCACCGACTGTAAAGTCGGGTTTAATGAGATCGAGAGAGAACTTGTAGCCCGCCGCAAGTTTGAGATGCTTATCATCAATGGAGCCGTCAACGTAGCCTTTGTTTGTCCAGACGTCTTGTGCAAGGAAGAATTCCAACCCTTCCTTGGAAAGCTTGAAGTCCCAATCCTTCTCGATCCCAAGGAACGTCAGTTTGCCAGTGACTGTTGCTTCGAATGGGCTCCCATCGTTCACATGAACCACGAGCGACGCTCCGTCATCAGATCCTGCAGGCACGGTCTCTTTGGAAGAGGGCAAAATGCTGAAAAGCTTCTCGTGGACAACGATGACTTTCTCTATGTGACCATCGATTGATATCGATCTGCGAGTAATGTCGACTGCTATGTTGGCGCGGAAGTGGATAAATGGAAGCTTTAAGGAACCCTTCATATAGAATTGCTGTTCCAACCAGTTGCCCTCCGAGTCGTACATGCCCTTGGGTACAACTTTAAATTCAAGTGGTTCATCGAAGCCTGCATCGAGATACTCGGGAATATCATCGGCCACTGTGGTAAGGGATTTGATGAGGTTACTCAATGTGAAGCCCCTGTGGGACCGTCAGCCCCGAACAGACATTGGGACATAGGCTGACTTACTTGATCTTTCCCGTAGCGTACGAGCTCGTCAGGTCTTTTAGCGTCACATTGATGTCGACACTAGTTTGGTGTCAGGTCTAAGAATAATGTTGATGAAAGGCTCGCTCCTAACCTTCCCTCAATCTCGCCATTGTTTATCTTCAACGAAACCTGACCCGCGATAGCGAAGCGTGATGGGGCAGGGAATGTCTCTGGGGGGAATACCGCAGCAAAGTGCACCTTGTCGAAATTAAGACCATCGAAACCAAATACGCCATGCCATTTATCAAGCCTGAAGTCGAAGCCCAAGCCGCCGTTCGCTGTGTCCACAAACAACCAAAGGTCGGTCTTGATCGTATCTTCCGATATATCGCTTCCGAAGTCCATAACTGCCCTGCCTACAACCACGTCAAAGAACCGTCATCTGGTGGGAGAAATCACGTACCCAGAATGCCGATCGAAGGAAGCCACTTGTCTTGCTGTTTACATTCTAACTTAAACGCTCCGGAGACCGTCAATCGGCCATCAAACAATGTAGCAGGATTATTAATGGAAACCAAGAAAGAGACCGAGGATGTGCTGAGGACGCCAATAATATCCAGTGTTGATATCTTGACGGCATCGCCAAGGTACTTCATCTTATCCTGGAAGACAAAACGGCATGCAATGGCAAGCGAGGGTGAGCCCGATCCTTCCATCACCGGGAGATTTACGAGCAATGGATCGAGGGCACCAACATCAAGCTTATAGTTGAAGACAACAACGGAGAGGTTTTCGAGAGCAATCTGTGACCCAATGATGTGCCCAATGGCGGGTATATCGTTGATGAGGTTAGTGTTGTTTGACCCAATTCCGAAGCCGAACGAGTACGCCCATACACTTGTCTTGGAACAAGCGAACCGTAAACGTGAGAAACAGAGCCACTCAACATTGGCGTCCAGAGAGAATGATGACTCGGCCGACTTATGAGTAAGTGCGACACGAAGCTCCGTTATAGTTATGTCAACGAGGTCCCTGAGCACAGTCAAGTCTATCTCGTTCAAGATCCCTCGTAAGTCAATGCCGGACATCTTCGATAATGCATCCAGCACAGAAAGCTGGCCGTCGTATTCAGCCTTGGCAGACCAAACCGCATCCGAAGGAGTTTCCGCTGGAACGACTGTCCCAGGATCCGTCAACGACCCCGAAGGGGTGGACGACGGCCCATCATATGTGAACGAGAATACAACGGAATCTTCGTTATCGAAATCGAGTGCCGCGTTGAATTCAACCCTGTTTCCATCGTATTCAGAGTGCGATACGAAGAGGGTAATCCGCTCGAGGGATAGTTCCTCCCATATTTGGAGGCTCGAGGTCGAGGTGACAAACATTGCGATTTGTGACATCGAGAACTTCCCCTGGCTGATCTCAAAGGTGAGCGTCGCATGTTGAATGCCGATTCCAGCTAAGAAGGAAAGACTCGAGGGCCATTTGATAAAGTCGATGTCTGATAACTGTCAGTCGAATGGTGTTAGGCGCGTCAGAAGGTACATACTGGGAAGGAAACTCTTTAATACGACCTCGGTTGTAAGCGGTGTATCTTCAGCATCAAATTCCATGGAAATAATGCTGTCTTTCGCCGAGGTGACGGTAAACTGCACCTTACACATGAAATCTACGATCGTGATTTGGGAGGTAATTCCAACGTAGATGCCCCGTTGATCCTGTTGGGGATCAGATTCAGATTTTGTAAAACAAAACAAAAGGTAAGGCAATTACCTTGTCGAAAGGGTTGTCGATGCTAACAATCAGGTTGGGATCAATGATATCAAGCTCGCCTAAGGGGTGTGTTATTGATAAATGAAATTGCAGGTTAGGAAAACATACCGATGACGTCGATCTTGCCCATGACGCTGACGGATATTTGGATCTTGGTAACGGACCACTTGTCATTAACCCTCTCCGCCTTGATGATGAAGTGATCTATGACCGTCTCCTCTAGGATGTGTGATAGCTTCTCGGGAAGAATTGATACACCCTCGCCCAAAAGATGCAGGATGATTGAGCCCAAAGGTATTGCACGCTCCTGTGCTCCAACTTGGAACGAGATATGGTCCGAGGTAGTCGGGCCGCCGGAGTGAGTATACTCGAAGAAGACCTCGATGTCAATGTCCATGATTTCGATGAGCCCCCGCCCAGTGAGTTGAAACTCCTTCGAATCACTGGACGACAGATTGCTTGCCTCGATGTCAACCGCGATTTCGGATATCTCCAGCACGTCCTTAAAGAGTGTCCAATCGTGCAGGACAATCCCAAACTTGACATACTCCGGCTTGGGGCTCAAGGTCCAGCCAACAATGACGTGTGAGATACTGAGAGAGTTGGAAAGGTTGGATAACCCAGGGAAAGTCTGTGATAAATCAAAAGCGGAAGAAAGACCAAAAGCATCAAGTAGGTGGCCAATGGAAAGCGAGTCAGTGCTTGCAGGACGTAAGGCGAGATCGAATAGGTTGAATCCTCGCGAAGTGTATTGGGCCGTGAATTGGACTGGGAGGTCGAGGTCGGCGTTTCCGGCGATACGGAGAAGACAACTCAGCTGTGCGAGGATCTAAAAGGCCATCAGTATAGTGCCGAAGCCGTTCGAGAGTCAACGAACCTTTCGGTTAGCGGAGGAGTATGCATTATCAACGGTGATGCGCAAGGCATTTGGGGTGAGTGAGAAGGGAACACCTTCAAAAGGAGTCCACGTCGGAATCGTTAGCTTGAGTTCACCAAACAGATCCTTCACGATGAACTTCGAGTAAGCCTTGTTCAGAGTGAACCCGACTTCGTCAAGCTCTGCATCGACATGAAGCTTCTCCTTCAAAAGATGTTCCAGGCCTGAGATCAAATTAGCAGGGTGAATCGCCGAAGAGGCCGGAGAAATACCTGGAAAAGCGATGCGTTCCAACGCCAATCCGTATTTGAGTTTAGAATCGAGCTTGAAAACATCCGAGAGGTCAGTGAGGGACATAGCGCAGTTTTTGATATCGTATTGCTTGTCCGTAAAGTGTACAGTGTAACTTGTGGGTTGATCGAACATCAGGACGATGCGGCATATGACCTAGACATAGTTAATCAAAGGGGAACCGAAGGAGATCCTGGATTTACATTATATATTTTCTCGGAAGTGATGAGCTGTCCACGGAATTGAGCGGATGTCATGCCTGTTACATAGTGTGGCCAGAACACTTGAATGGACATCGAGCCATCCCAGTTGATCTTGTAGGGGTCAGAAAACGCACCCTGGACGAACGGGATCGTCCATGTAAGTTGAGTGGAGTGAGCTGGAACATCAAAAGATAATGAATATATATTGAGGCGTCCGTGGAAACCAGGACTGGTCAGAAACTGTCAGTAAAATTCAAATGAAGCGCATCAGCAGCGACGTACCCAGGAGGATCGACGACCCTTGTTGAGAGATTCTTGATCCGCCACGTTACTGGTACTCCCGACGACTCGAGATAATTGGGTGAGTGATCGAAATCAAATGGAATTGCGGCAACCAGTTCCTCCGAACGCTCCTCCCCCATAAACATAGCCGTGAACACACCCAACTCGATGCCATCGTTACTGGAAACATCAGCCTTGATGCCTTCCGCATCCTCGCGGGTAAGATCGTCTTCGGAGATAAGGTAATCAATAAGATTATTGAATCCGTCAATTTTTTGCGTAGAATAAGGCTACGTCGGTTCATGGTTAGACAGGATAGTATTGAGTGTCATTGTCCTCACCTTGTACGATGCAAGGTCTTCGTGCGATAAGAGTGCTGAAGTACCGAGTAGCTTCGTCGATACCGTACTTGCGGTTGCAGGCATACGAGAAATTGCAGGTATAGGCGCAGAAACACCTGTATCTAGCTGTCCTAGTTTTCCATCGGGAGTGGGGGCATCTGGAGCCGCTGGAAACTCTGGGATAGACATATGCAACTGACTTCGTTTTTCCGGCATTCGTTCACCCCTTGGCACAAAATCCTTGATGGGTCCGGGTGCGGTTGAGCTCCGACGAGGTTGAAAACGCATCTTTCTCGCTTTCTTAATCTCTCTATAAAATTTCCTGTATCTTGGCTTTTTTAGCACTTCAGGATATGTCGATCTGAAATCGCGACCAATGGACGTGATCCAGACTGGCTCGGGTACTGCACCGCCATCGATCTCTACTGCACCCGAGTGCGACGAAACGGCAAGTCGATTTATCTCAACGTATTTGACCGTACGCGAATCACTTTTGAGGAAGTACTTGGCGATTGCATCGAGTACTGGACGAGGAAGAATGCTCGTAAGGTAGATTTGGACAACTTCTCTACGATCCTGCGCAGCGGCGATGATGCCAATTAAGGTGCTTTTGTGAGGATTTGGTCTCGTGCTGAGCGATGAGGATATCTATTTGAATAGCAGTGAGTAAAAGACCAACAACTTGTTGAATAAACTTACGACATATTTCTCTGCACATATCCTGACGAGAGAATGAATAACAAACAAATTCGAGGAAAGAATAACTCACTTGGAGAAAAAGTATGCAGCTGCGCTGTCGTCCCTTGTTCCTTTAAATGTACCCACACCGCTAGATGGACCGGACCAGTGATTGTTGTAACTACTTCCATGGTGCGCGACCTAAACGCGTTGTGTTCAACACAAACAAACAAATACCGTGTTCAAGGATCACACCACTCACTTTCATTAACGTGAATTTGATTGCCGGTGGTGGCGGTGTCGCCTCGTAGTCATATACAGACCCCAGAACGTTGGCTGATGCATCACCGAGAAACAACATGCTTGTTGGACCATCCTCAGCAATAAATGCAATGCTCGAAAGGTTCGTCACCGAAGGATCCATTTTCAATCCTCTTGATTGACCCAACTGCAGAATCTTCTTTTGTGTAGAATTCAAGTTTGGCCCACTCCCTGCGGTATCGGTTCTGGGAACTCTTGAGGTAATGTGCAGAAAGTGCTTGATACAAAAATTACGTACGTTGGATTCCATCTTGTGCTACTTCTTGACTTCCGCATCTCGTCAATCAATGTTGTCTTTGCCAAATCTGACCCCAAGGGCCCTAAGAAACGAATCTTGAATCGACCCCTCCCTACTTCACCACCTGAAACAGCCTTGGCACCGCGCATTGCGAACTGCCAAGAGACCCCCGCCCGGGTTTTCATGGCAAGGTCAGCATTGAAATGAACACTCGTCGAAAGCCTTCTCCCATAATTCTCCAGGTGTTGATCAAACCAATTTTTCTCGGGTGCGATAATCTACATGGCTAAATGAGCCTTAAAGATGAGCGCAGTAGAGGTCAAAGGAACTCACCTTTGCTTTCGCATGACCCTTCGGAGACAAGATCAGTATCAGAATCAATAGCGCAATTTTATACTTGACTAACGGCTGTGATGAATTGGTTCTGTGGCGTACAGGTGAGCGTAAGTAAATAGGAATTATACCAGTATACCAGGGAACTAACTCTCAGAATCATGAGGTTTCGCAAACTAATCAAAAATTAATAACAGCTGTGGGCTGATGGCGGATGACGAACCTGTTATACCAGATATTTTCAATTGGCATCTGTCGTTTGGTCAGTAAAGTATCTCCCTGAACCCAGACTCGATGAGGATCAGCTGCATATCGGGAAAATCCTGCTCTTGTCTTGTTTGCCAGTCTAATAAAGAAATTATTGAAACAATTACGCAGGGCCTCTAGTGTGGAAAAAAACGACGCACAACGACAAAAATAGTTGATGGATACCTGTGAACAAGATGGTTAGTCGCAAAGGACTATGTATAAAGCGAATGAATACCATCTTTATGATCTGAGTCGTCGTGCGTTAACACGAGTGTATTTATCTTCGTCATACTTTGAGTAGGAGGTGTAGCTCCAGCACGCAGCGAGGCGTTGCCCGACAAGTAGTTGAGCGTATTGAACAGGTTATACCGCACATTTGAATGGGTGTCCTTGTCGGAATCGTTATACAAGGGCGATCCACTTGAGGGTCCACCGTCTATGAGCATGTACTCCTATTCAACATGAACATCCTCATGCGTTAGAACACAAGCACGCTGAGTGGGTGGAAATTCGCACAGTTTGTCCCGATCCATTGCTATACTCGAGGATAAAAGCGTCTCCAAAGCTAGCTTGTATCTTGTACGTAGGACCATGATTAATCCGAGCGACGTTCAGAAGGATCCGAGAAACTCACAACATGGAGTCTAGCCAGAGGCATCGTTGCAGCAAGAGGCACTGATGCCAGTGTTCGCTAAAGATCCCCACTAATAAAAACCAATTGGTTCTATCTTTGGCAGATACGCACACTAAGAACTCACAAACATTTTAACCGATCTGGAAAACTTCTCTGTACAGTGCTCCTTGTGACCGGTGGTAGCAATACTTGGAATTCGATCTCTTGATGTGGTGAATGCTTCGAGATACAGATATATGTATTCGGCGAAAAAAGATCTCCGTGAGAAGCCTATACTCTTTCCGCATCAAGTTCGATGCCTCAATTGCATG
>QFDT01008390.1:0-11764 GCA_003315915.1 Macrolepiota dolichaula | reverse complement strand
GATTGAGTGGGAGGTTTGCGGGGGTTAGTTTGACTGACCCGGGCAGTGCTAGCGCATAGGTGGTATGGTGGATTGGTGTAAGTATTCTGGATCGTTAATCGTTAGTCTTTTTTGGATTGTTACTTTCTGATTTACACTTGTTTAGTATTTATGCTATTGTTGGAGGTGCATAGACAATTTGTGTTGGACTCATAGCTTCGTTGTGCATCTCTTCATATTCGTGAAGAGACTGGAACCTTGCGCGGAGGACATTGATGGTATAAGATGCGATCAAAATGATAGTCTTGAGAGAGAAGATTTCGGTTGCCTTCAAACCCGAGCATCCGTAACAATCTGACCATCGCCACTATAATTATCACAAAAAGGCTACTGATGATATGAGGTGACCAAGATCACACGCCGGCTTCTAGGTGTGATTGATTCACACACGATTATGTGATAGGCGTAGACAAGACCGAGCGGTATTGAGGTGGGTAATCATGGAAAGATACAATGGTATATGTTTGAGAGTATGCATGTATCTATCATCCACCAAAGGGATTGTCAAGGCCATCAACCAGATTGATCGAGTGGCAGGGAAAATTCTACCCAAGTGTCATACGGGCGTTTATAACCGAAGAGTTTCTCAGGTCCACCGTGGATATCTCGGGTGAGAAAAGTCTGGAGTGGACGGGTATAGGGGCAGGCGGACAGTGCTCGGTTACGGTGAGACGAGATAACATAGAATCTTATATCTACTTCCGGAGATGTCATTATAGCGTTGCTGCTGGTCCGCCTACAAAATTATCTTCCGCGCTAGAACATTCCTCAATTGGGGCAGTTGAGCTGTACCTATCACAATGTACTAACAAGCAGTGCCCCGCATTGGTTCCCGTAGAGGTAATTTTTGTTATCCCGTGGCGTTTAAATGGCACACTCCCACTGCTTGAAGAAGTTCCCCTATTACCCCCCTCTCGTGGTATAGCTTTGATCAGCCCTCTCGTATAACCGCCTTTTCATATACAATGGAGTCGCCGAATCTAGCTGGGCTTATCCAAATGCTCGTCGTTAATGGGATTGGATGGACAGGATCGGAATTTGGAGTACGACTGACGAGGGCTATCATTACTTCTGGGCATAAGATTACAGCTGCCCGTTTATGTCTTTTCTCTTACTGCCGCCTATGTTTTTGCCGCCGCTTACGCACTACTGCCACCTACAACCTCCACTAGATAGCTCCACATACCCCCTCAGGACCCTTTTTCGTAGACACACACCTGCCGAGCCGTGGCCTGATGGCACGGACCGCGTCTTAGCACTAGTTTGCTTGTTGCGGTATAGAAATACAGAGTTCATCATCATCATCATCCAAATGCTCGTGACCGGCGTTCGGGTGATTGGCTACATTAGGGTAAGTTGCCCCCCCTGAGACGCGGTAATTTATCAATGAAGATCACCACTATGTTATTATACAGGGTGCTACAGGTACGCTACAAACGTATTCAGCCTTTTCCGGTCATTAACAACCACAATGACGATAGTCGCAAGTTTCACAGTCATGGTACATTTATTCACTCTTTATAACAATTTGTGTCTGTAAACCATCTTGTTATTCACAGGTTACGGATTGGCTGTTAACACTCGATATGGAGGTGTCCTTCGTCTGGCAAGCCCCATGGAGTACAATGAAGGTGTTATACCTCTTGGAGAGATACGTGCCCTTCATTGATGTCAGTCTTGCAGTTTTTTGTGAGTCTATATCTCTTCGCGTCCCTCTAATCAGGGGTTTAAAATTTCTTTTGCCCTGTTAGTTGTGTTCGCCAATGGTCTTCCGCTGCGTGTGTGCGGGATATTGTACCGATGTATTGCCTGTAGGGCCATGTCGCTTCCGTTAAGACGAATGATCTGTTACACGTCTTCTTAGGGATGTTCTTCTGCGGTATCGCTATTGCAAACGGTACGTACTCGTGCTATCCTAAAAATCCATGGGGATTGACTGATCGAATCATAGCGATGTTCACAATACGGACTTGGGTTGTTTGGGAGAAACACCCACGCGTAGGACTTGGCCTCGTCATATTCTATATCACAACCTGGATCGTTATTGCAGTTCCCTTTGGACTATATCTTCGGACCGTGACCTGTGAGTGCTTCATATCTATTTATCTGACGTTTGTGACGTTGACGATCCGTTGGTAGTCATTGATGTGACGGTGCCCCACCTATTAGGTTGCGCTAAACATAGTCCAAGTACAATATTCTCCATCTCGTTTGCTGCAGGTATGGTATATAATGGAGGTGAGTTTATTCTCAGTCTTATGCCCCCCTCGTTCATTCCTTTTGATCCGTTACAAGTGATGTTGCTCTTGATAGCTATACAAGCTGTTTCAGTCTGTAGGCCACCTATTTATTCTGGTTTGCGGGATTCGCTTCGTTGATATGTGTTCGATAGTCAGGTCGGGCGTAAGCTCTAACCTTATGAGACTTGTTCACCGCGATGGTGGGTTCTGTTATTTGTATCTGTCTCAAGGGTATTATAACCTACGGCATATATCCAGGCATCATGTACTACATTTATGCATTTGGTGCGTAGGCTACCGCTTCACACTCAACATATACACATACCAGTTATTCATAGTTATTGCCCTCTTGAATTTTCTTGTGATCTTCAAACTTTCGGTAGGTTAAGTCATGCATCACAGTGAAGTGGTATTCTAACATTTTTCCATGCAGAATGATTATGTTGATTTGCTATTAACGTGCGTTAGTGTGCTTCGCATACCCCTCAAGTGCTTATAGTCTTGGGGACAGCATGGAACGCGTCCTTCAGTCTGTATTAGCTTGTCGAGTTATCCTGCACATACGACAAGAAGTCAAAAAGTCCACATATACTTCCGTTTCATCAAGTTCGCAAAGTCAAACGTGAAGGTCGTTGGTGGGTGTAATGTGTGGAGGTGTCGTGAATATTGGAGGGAGAAGCAGAACAATTAAAGAGTTATTCGGTAGTTTTGGTGATCTGACGAGCCCTAGTAGGCTGCTCGCGGTGTACCCCACTGGTAGCCCAAAGATCTTCGTTGACACTTCTGGTACAACTAGCTGAGACCAATTCCTTCCTTTTATTCAGATTGGCTGGACTAGTGAAACAGTTGATATACTCCCTGATTTCGTGGTCTGTCCTGTCCGCGGGATTGCAGAGCTTTGAGTATCATACATTTGTCTAGATCTTCCCATATGTCCGCAAAGAAGGTATCAAAGCTGTACAATTACCGAAACACTATTTCCGAAGCAATTGCAGCCTGGGACTCCACTCGATTTGCCTTAGCAGCCTGTTGTCTTATATGCAGGATGACTCGGCATGATAAAACAGATTGAAGTACCCTTTCAAGACTGATGTTGCCAAATCTTGATGAGCACCGCTCTGCAAAGAAGAGAAATATCAACGCACGTTAAAAGCAGGTTAATATAATCCTTCTGGTAAATGGAACAACCATGGTCAGGTACTCCAATATAAAGCGTGTGTAACCCTATGACATACCGGAAGTTTGAATATCACAAAGAAATTCAGGAAAGAAAGAACTAAATGTATGTTAGCTAGAGGTATTGCATAGCACCCTTAGGCATATGCCCAACACACCGAAAATGTAGACGTAATATATTATACCTGGAGTATGGCGTTATAGGGTCAGCTGAGCAGAGAAACTCGAACGGCAGACACAAACCGTCACTATATATTACCCGCATCAACCCCGATGAAGGTAGGCCTGACTTAACTGGAAAGGTTGATGAATAAACTCTCGTGTCTAGTGGAGAAGCCTTTATGATTTGCTTACATGCTGATATCCCAGGAATGAGTATCAAAATCAACATGACTATGATTGGTGTTACAATGGATTCGTATGGATGGAAAGGATCAGAAAACGTACTTGCATTGTAGACCATGGCTGCGATATAAGAAATAGACATTAATATGCTCGGACTTTGCTCAATACAGCCCATGAGCTGCGGCACCGGCGAAAGTGTATCTGAAAAACAACAACCCTCGATGAATAACACGAGACCGGGAAAAAAACTACTAGCTTACAGACTGCGGTTCGCAGATAGAGGCCAACCGTCACTAGAATTACAACCCACGTCGCTGTATAGCATATCGCCAGACCAAGCCCCACACTTTTCGTTTTCCCCCAGACGACCCAAGTTCTGAGCGTGAAAATGACTGGAAAGATAGTCGGTCAGGTCAACGTAGCTTTTTCCGACTCAAAGCTTACGGTCCGCAACAGCTTCTCCAATACAAAACATCCCTAATGAGTAAGATGAGTACGTGATTATGCGGGGAATGAAATACGAGACAGAGGTGATTCTTACAGGCAATACACGTATACAAGGTTTTGCATCTTTCAACTGCGAAGCCCTCATTCAACCCGACTATGGAAAAAGGGTTACTTTATTTCTCGGAGACATTGTGTACAATGATACAGGACTTACACGTGAGAGCGATGGGCACATCGACGAAAGGCATATACCGTGACACAATGTAGAGTCCTTTCAACAGATTCCATTCTCCTTCCCATATCAATGCGACCTCCATCTCGAATGTCAATAACCAATCCAGGACCTTTTGATCACATTCAGCCCTCTGGACGTCTGATTTGAAGATGCTGATTACTGACCATCACTGTTGTGCTTGCAACTTTCATTGATAATTATTATTATTTACTTTGTGAGTCGCGAATATAATTCATACATACGTGTGAGGTTCTAATATGAGATGAGCGAATGATCATTTGCATTGATCAAAGGGAAATACCTGGATATTCCTGTACCTTCCGACGGCCGTCGTGAGTTCTCGGAGTGCTTGTAATAGTTCTGGTGTCGCCATATCAATGAATAATCTGTGGCCCGGAATTATGATATACTAGCGGAAGAGTGGGTTGATGGTTAGGTATCCCCAGGGTCGGCTTAAGTACCGGCTGGGCTTCAACCTGCTCTGATTTATTCTTTTGGTGAGATATCAACGTACAAGGATTGGCTGATGCTAGTGCCATATATCAAAACATCAGTGGAGGAAGGTTCTGATGTATCAAATCTCTTACGAAGGTGCTGTATGATTGATGAAATCAAAGTTCTGTAACCCCATCCTGCGCGTGTTTTGCTGAACTGGCAGTTGCTTTTTAATTATTTCGACGCGGGCCGTGCATCATGCATCATTCGTTACGCACAGGAACTATTCTTAGAACTGGCGCAAGCGACACCCTACAGGGGTTTTGGAGCTTGCTACCCGAAATCTGTGTTTTGAGTTTTACTTGGGCCGGTTTGGTCAAGAGGTACCATGTTTCTGTTCTATGAAATATTCGTGTTTCAGGGTTGACTACTTTCCTGGTGTCCACCCCGTATTATCTCCCGAGCTCTGGGATGCCGCTGTTCATACCCTTGAGCTACAAGTCGTGTGGGTTACTTGTTAGGGGAAGTGATAAAACATAACTCAAATGCAGTAAAACAGCCCGTATGCTTTAAGTTGAGGATGTGTGATTCTACACTCCAATTCACTGTGGACAAGATCACGCTAGGCATTTCTGGTAAACATATACAGGTCATTCTCACGAAAATGGCGGGAGACTCTACAAGTTTGACCATCAATGATTCTAGGGAATCAATAGGCATTAGAACTGGAACTTATGGTTCTTGGAATGGAGACATTTCTATAAGGTTTACCATGGGTGCCGACGCAGATGCGGACCCAGAGGCCAGACATGGACGGTACATTATTTACGCTCGTCTCTTCCACTCACACCTCGGATCATCCAGGCACCCATATCAATTATTTCTGATTTCTGAGCGGCGTTCATTGAGCGTTAACTCAAGGAGCCAATGGTATGAAAGGTCCCAACATAGCCGATCAATTGATCATGATTGTGTCAACAAGCATCGGGAGCGTCTCCCAAAATGGCCTAGCGGGATGCAGAAAAGTTCGTTTGTTACCGCTGTTCCTCTGCTACCCCGCCTACGGTTGGATGAAGACCTACTACAAATGATACCCCTGATAAGTGACTTAAGAAGGGAAGGAATCGCTTTCCTTGCCCCCATTATATTGATTTACCAGTCGAAATGACTCCGCCATTGTTTGAGGCAATACATGCATCAATCCAAATATACGTATGTGTGAAGTTTTGCATCACGGACTGACAGATGGTGGCAGTTCTTCTTTTGTCATATTTTCACGAGGCGGTATCAACAGTTAAAGTGGAGATGTTTGATTGAGTGCCACACAGTGTTCATTTTCTATCACAAGATCGTTCGAAGATGTTTCCATTCGTTGTGATCAATTGAATATTGTGTGAGGTTCTTCGCTTATGCATGATCTTAGTTCTATTCGCATGGCTGTGGTACCTATGCTGACGTTCTGAGGGGTGTGGGAAGATGGGTCGAAGAAATGAATGCAAGAAATGTCGCTTGGTATGATAGGCGACATTTGAGGCCAGGCGCCGATCGTTAGGCTCAACTAATGTACACAGCCGATATGTTGGTGCCTCATGGACGAGAGAACACACACGTCACTTGTGGTATGTTACTGACAGCTGCTTCACAAATGTGGAAGGATAATCCGCTGCAAGAGGTCGCTTCCGGAAAGTAATTTGGCAGGCATATCATTGTATATTCTTCTGTATTTTACCAATATACAATCCAAACATCTCCTACATTACCTGAATATGACAGTAATCTCCTCTCGGGACTCATAATCCATCGATAAGGAATAGTGCTCAAGCTCTCAAGTTAAATTCTGTATCGAAATAGCTAGCCCGCTATCAACACTCTTATTTCTATACGATTTGCTGCTACGGTATCTTCTAATAGTACAATGAAAGACAAAGTGGGTCTTGACAGAACCCGATCAGTCTCGCTTCTAGGAGGATTTGATGACTTCAGATGCCCATTCAGCAATCGCATAAAGAGGTGCCTGGGTGTGTCCACTCGGAATAAATGGCTGTGGGCTCTAGCTTAGCCTAGCTATCGAAGGAAATCCTACTAGAACACCCACCAGGACAGAGGCATCAACAATCCTCAAACCTGTCGTACCCCGAACCTTGAAATCCGGGTCGACCACTCCCCAATCCGCCCCATGAGGTGCCATGCTGCAAGTGGCAACACCATGAAGGTATGGCTTCACATTGTGCTTGATATAGTCAATGATAGCTTCATCCGTCAGTGTTCCATTAGCGTCAGGTTCCAGGCCAACAAGCCCGAACACGCTTGAAGAGAATGTCTGGGCAGAGAATAGACGCTGAACGCTTCGTACACCTTCGAGTATGATTGCAGTATCGATCGGAGCGGCAAGGCCGTTAGGGTCGACGAGAGGCGCATCAAAGGGTGAAGAAGAAGTAAGAGTGACCGATCCCCCTATATTCCGTATGAACGTTTTATCCAGCAATCAAGATTGACTTCACTCACGAGAAACAGGGTTGAGATTAACAACAGTAGCGAGGAGCGTAGCGTTCCCCGCCGAAGTTTCTTGACCGGGAACCATAGTTATGCTCTTGAAGACTAGCTCAATATGTGGCGAATTAGGGCCAGCTGTGGGGTCCTTGGAGCCATCTCTGAAAGGATTCGCTGTTTCCGGGAAGCGTACCCATCCCAATGGGGCCATAAGGGGAGAATCCGCAAGTCGACCATCGTGCGACTTGAGCCATTCGGACAGCGCAGCCGTTGTGTTGAAACTATGGATTTCGTCAGCTAGAATTCTCATTAAAAAAGTTGAAGGGCGTACTCGTCGACAGGCAGACTGGTGGAAAAGTTAACAGATAAAGAGGCTTGGTCACTGAAGTTCTTCCCTACACTTGGATTATCGATCAGGGGCTTGATACCAAGCGCTTGAAGCTCCTTTTTGGGGCCGATGCCTGAGTTGAGCAGGAGTTGCGGAGTGTTAATCACCCCACCAGAAATAATTAATTCTCTTTTCGCCGTCAAGTTGCGCACAGGATCTGGCCACTCAGCGAAAGTCAACATGATGGTGATAGATATTAAATACCTGTTTGGGTTGTAGTGAATTCGACGCTGCGTATATCAAGGCTGCTAACGCTTCGTTGGTCATTCGAAGAATGGTCAGTGGTACTAGTAGGTATAATCCGTGTGACACGTGTATTGAGCAGGATGTGCACATTGTCGCCAGCATTGGCCAGGTACGCAGTTGCAGAACTGCTCCTGAAACCACCACCTATAGTGTTCTGCATCCATCCTAAGATACCATACGATAACCTCAATGAAGACATACAGTCAGAAATGAAGTTCCTCACCCATTCCGATGGGACGTCCACCATTCATGTCCAACAGGGCGGGGAATTCATCGCTCGATTGGCCGAGCTCTTGTGTTGCTTCGACCATCATATCATTCAGCGGGTGAACATGGTATGGTGCCGAAACATTGACGTTGCCCCTGGTCCCATGCAATGATGGGTCGTAGTGACCTGTCTCTGGAAGGCTAGGGTCATTGGGTCCGGACCATGTCTCTGCATAAATAACACAATTGTGGGTACAATTCATTGTTCCGGAACGGAAGATTGACCTTGAAAAAAAATGGAAATATTTTATTCCAGGACAAGTTATCATCTTCCGTGACAGACGCCCATCGATCGTAGTCATCCCGTGAACCTCGAGTATATATCATCCCATCTATTAATTGATCAAGTAACCCGAGGATACACGAAGGGTGTCACGTACTGTGCGATGAACATCCTCCAAGGACCATGGCTCTTGCATAAGTATCGACCCTCCCATTAATGTGGGTCTGTGGAGTGGTTGTGTAGTTCCAGTCAATGGGTGTCCCAATCGTGCTGACATTGTGTTGCAGCCCAGGGACATGGATCGCAAATATATTATCGTCCCTGTGAAATATGCATTAACCACATCTCAGGTAAATAGACCGGGTATAAACTTACGATGGCCCCGCTTCGATAACTAGAATCTTCAAATTTTTGTTTTCCCCCAGTCTGGTTGCCACAACGCCACCAGCGAGACCACCCCCTACCACAATGAAATCATATTCAACATCTTGCAGGTTATTAGGGCTTTGGAAATGAATGGCGCCGAGTGCGACATGTAAGAGTAGTAAAAAGAAAAAGAAACCACGGCACGCTAGAAGCATTGTTGGGCAACAGTAGATGTAAGGTCGGATTCCGTGCTGGGTACGCTTTTATCGCATTCTGAGGGTATGCATAGATGTGTGTGAGTGTTAGATAAGAGGTTGCCACACGCCGTTGGTATTGAGAAGTCCGGCATATACATCGAAATGGACCATAGTCTCAGGCTCTATAGCTGGTGCTTTCACGGATAATTTAAAACAGCACGTATGGGGGAAGAGCGGAGAGACGGAGGGAAAATGTTACTATCATAGCATCCAGGATCTCGGTAACTGGGTTCGGCACCAGCGTGCTTGAAATATAGATATCGTAGAAGGAGCACAAAGCCCAAATCAGAGGACACGTGGATGTTGGCGTGATATTCGGTGTGGGTACGTGTGGTGGTGTATGAAGAAGCATAAACGTTCAACAGAGAAGGTGCATTAGCTATGGGTGTGTAGGTGTGCACATCAACAAGGATGAATCGATCCAAGCGCGACGGAACGCAGGGCACGAAATTTAGAAAAAGAAGGGTGGAAATGAGGCGCGACGCGATAAAGGATGCGCAACGGTGGCGGCGCCGGTACAAGTCGGTCGGAATAGTTGGGATTTTTTTGGAATGGGAGGACCTGATTTAGCGCCACCCAGCGTTGAGGCGGTACGGCAGAATTTTCCCCTCTGAGATTGGGAACCACACGGCAACGTCATTACGTTATCGAGTTTTAGCGCGCATAGGAGAAACCTAATAACCCATAGATATTCCTGGAATAAGTGCCGAAGTCAAATAACTACCAGGTCGTCACGCCTCAGGCCTCAGGATTGATCCCAAGATATTCAAAGTCATAACGATTTCGAAAAACAGTTCACAGTCTGAACCTACATAACATTTTCGAAAATCATGTTCTTGATACGAGGTTCGTTACTCCGCCGTGTTCTCAAATCTGGAGCCTAGGAGCGCGTAGTTCCTGCCCAACCACGATATCGTGTTACAATGCCTTTGATCTGCTGAATGAGAGTCTTTTAATACGGCACCTGAGCGCTGAGCATCAAACTGGGGGAATATCCTTTCTTTATTGCATGAGATTGTTTCAACAAACGTCAGTAGCGGCATGCAGTAAGCTTCATTCGTTGCCGCCTGCCTATACATTCCTCTCTGCTACCCCACCTACAGTTGGATGAAGACCCACAAACGGTGCCCCCGACGAGTAACCTAAGAAAGGAAGGAATTGTTATCCTTGCCCCTATTATATTGACTCGCCGGTTGAAATGATTGCCGGGGCACGCGCTCAAACACTCTTTCCGTCATTATTTGAGGCAACACATGCATAAATACAAACATACGAAGTGATGGGTTTGTTGTGTACCTAGGATTGACAGATGATAGCAGTTCTGTTTTCGTCATATTCCTCCTAAGGCAGCATCGCAGGTCATGGACTGTTCGAAGATGCTGTTTCCATTCATTGTGATCATTGTGCAGCTCTTTGCTGATGCATGGTCTTGGTTCTGGTCGCACGACTGTGGTACCTATGCCGACGTTCTGAGGGGTGTGAGAATATGGGTTGAAGAAATAGATCCGGGAAACGTCTCTTGGTAGAATAAGCAACGTTTGAAACTAGGCGATGACTAATGCGCATAGCCTATATGTTAGTGCCTCATGGACGAGAGGATATAGGTCACTTGTGATGTGTATAGCTGCTTCGTGAATATGGAAGAATAATCCGGAGCAAGAAGTCGCTTTCGAAAAGTAGTTTGGAAGGATGTCATGAGATATTCTTCTGTATTTAACCAATAGACAATCCAAGCATCTCTTAGATTGCCCAAATATGATGGTTATCTCCTCTCAGAACTCGTAATTCATGGATGGATAGTGGTACTCACTGAGTTAAATTCAATATCGGAACGGTTAGCTTGTTATTTAACTCTTGTATCTGTACGATTTCCTGTCACAGTGTCTTCAAATAGCATAATGAAAGACAAACTCGAAATGGATCTCGACCGAGCCTGATCAGTCTCACTTCCAAGAAGATTTGATGACTTCAGATGCCCATTCAGCAATCGCATAAAGAGGTGCCTGGGTGTGTCCACTCGGAATAAATGGCTGTGGGCTCTAGCTTAGCCTAGCTATCGAAGGAAATCCTACTGGGATACCTACTAGGACAGAGGCATCAACAATCCTCAAACCTGTCGTACCCCGAACCTTGAAATCCGGGTCGACCACTCCCCAATCCGCTCCACGAGGTGCCATGCTGCAAGTGGCAACACCATGGAGGTATGGCTTCACATTGTGCTTGATATAGTCAATGATAGTTTCATCCGTCAGTGTTCCATTGGCATCAGGCTTCGGGTTGACAAGCCCGAACACGCTCGAAGAGAACGTCTGGGCAGAGAATAGACGCTGAACGCTTCGTACACCTTCGAGTATGATTGCGGTATCGATTGGAGCGGCAAGGCCGTTAGGGTCGACAATAGGTGCATCGAAAGGTGAGGAAGAAGCAAGCGTGACCGATCCTCCTGTATTTCAGAATGAGTATTTCATCCAGCGATCAAGGTTGACATTACTCGCGAGAAACAGGATTAAGATTAACAACAATAGCGAGGAGCGTGGCATTTCCCACTGAAGTTTCTTGACCGGGAATGACGGTTATGTTCTTGAAGACTAGCTCGACATGTGGCGAATT
>QFDT01008387.1:0-11612 GCA_003315915.1 Macrolepiota dolichaula | reverse complement strand
AGGAATACGTTACATCCACATGTTCCGCGGGATTACAGGAAAGATGTGAAATGATGGCCAGGAAAAAAAGGCTGCGTGTCCCAGTAGTAATCAAGAACTTGTGGCGGTGTGTGTGTTACTGTTAGTTACGTCAGGCCTGGCGGGGGCCCCTGGGCGAGGTCCCACTCAGCTCACTTGAGAAAGAGGAATGCAATGCACTGGGGGAAGGACTTGGGCGAATACTAAGCGGCTGAGCTAATTAATAAGGAGTGAAGCTTGCGGATGAGAAAGGGGAAAGACGGCGGGAGAGCAGAAGTAAAGATAAGGTTTTCAGAGTAGTAAAGGATATGCGACTTTGTATGTGTCTACGGTGGAATGCTTCTGACTTTCTATTCTATAATGAGCAACCGGGTTGCTCATCTGGGTAAAACTTTAATGGCAAATTACTATTATAAATTGACAATGCGATCAAAAGTTTATTCTTGAGGCGCTAGAAGATCATTCCCACGTGGACTTCAAGGTATTCCCTATTCTCTTCCCATGGCTCAAACTACGCAGTTTTGGAAGCCATAAAGCCGCTACCAATGTTGGTATCTTGACAATTCAACAGCAGCGACGTCCCATTCCATCCTCGGCTATCACTACGTGAAATACATTGGTGTTAACCCTGGATACTTTTCTAGTACTCATTCTCTTTCACTAGGTGCTCGCATGTCAAGTAAAGTTTTTGCTAGAATGGTTGTTTCATGTGTTGGAAAATGGTGCTACCGAAAATTTCGCTCTCCTTCTCTTTTCGCCCAGAGAAACACGGCCGCCATGATGATGTCACGATATACAACGTCAGCCCTCTTTTCGGATCTCATGCCCAAAAAACTTTTCAGAATGCACACCCTAGATCCTTGGAGTGTTGTACCTATCCCGAAACCCCATCCTCAAGGTTTCCTAAGACTTTCGAGTACCTGATAAGTCACTCACGTCCTAGTCTGCGCCACTGAGTATCGGCGGACTTGAGAATGGTTGATCAAGATAAAATTATACACCCAGGAGGCTGGGTCCATACGTTGAGTCATGTTGGCCTCGACAGACCAGGGCACTTCCAGGCATGTTCCGAAGCAATCTGCTTGATGATTTTGATAAAAAAAATCGTACACATTTAATTTAGCTATTACGTATACGGAAACGAGGGCTACAATCATCGAATGAGTCGGGAAATATCTGGAAGAATACTCATCCAAAAGCAGACTTGGGTACTGCTTTAGGTCTTGAAGCGATTATACTATGTGACACCAGCATTGGGCACTCCGTCGCTGTCAGGTCTTCTGACGGTTCTCCACGAAGTTTTGTTTGGTCAAGTGGCAAGTTGGAATTCATATCTTCTTTAGAGATGCAGACCACGAGCACATTGTGAGTGTCCCAGATTGACGATATTGATTATTCGGCAGGTGCGAAATTTCCGGTACAACCTGTCCTAGTGTATGCCCTGACCTTTTCATCGCCTCGAAATACGGGTCATTAGCACTTGGCAGTCGTGTCCGACGGAGTCGCTCCTGGTAGTTCTGGCTCAGGAAATGTAGTGCCTTAGAGGTAATGTTGATCAACTATTAATGTCTTTGAGTGCCCTGCTGCGTCGTGCGGCTTGCTGCGAGCAGGCCTGATGTATTGCGCCGATATTCATCGTAGTGTATTTGTCGTACTGGGGAGAATTGAGAATGCGATTAGATTCACGACGCGTTATACCGGTACAGTCGTTTAGAGGATATCGAAATAGACGATAAAAATTCCCACCATGACCGAGGCTCTCCTCACACACACAGACTGAATGTGCGGCACCACACATCCTAATATCAGAGCCACCGTGCCCGCCAACCAACAACCGAAACATCTCCTCTCCGTTCGGCTGAGAAATCGCGGCTGAAGTTGAACCCGAGTGAAAGAGTGATACTCGTAAAGGCGAAGTCGTATATCGAGATCAACAGAAGTGACCAAGAATGGTACACCATTCTACTTGTACATACAAGTGCGCGTACAACATGTAAATCATGCTACGTGATATTGTCCATCGGAATAAAAGTCAATAGGAGGAAGGTCAAGTCGGTATGTATGGCAAAAGGAGGGTTGTCCGTGTATATCAACTGTACAACAACAAATAAATTAGAATAAACATATAATGCAATGTCACTGGCGAAGCGAACTGTCCAGACGAGCAAATACCAAAACGGCTCATCTTCTCAATATCAGTGTTCACAATGATAAACGGGATACAAATCCAATCAGACCACAGGTTGGTTACGATTGTGTTTGGTGGTGATGGCTGGGAGGATACTAAGTGCACGGTGGTCTCAGGACTGGATAAGTCAAAGATAATATCAAAGTGTCTTACCAGTGCACACGAGTCGTTGATAGGTATTGAGCAGCACGTCCGATTCCACCCGTCCGCACCCGCCTCTAAGCCCGTTCTCCCTCCCCCGATCGTTCCCATGGCTCATCATGCGGGATTATGCTTTAGGGGACGCACTGTACCGAAATGTTGAAAGTTCCAGAAGTCTTGGCGGATATTAAGTACGGGTGCGGGGAGTGCTTGAACCGTAACGCTGAGAGTGGCCAAAACAAAAACAAAAAAAACGACAGGAGTGAGAAGGAACCTGGTGTTGACTATCATTGCTGGAGATATTGTTGCGGGGTGTAAGCAGGGAAGGAAGAATATTGTGCCACTCTGAAAAATTGAGTAACCTTTATACCTGAGGAAAACGGAATATATATATTTAATCCATTTAGATGGGCGTCGGCGTCTCATGTGAGGTATCAATGGAGAACGCCTCCTTAAGCCCAAATACGGAGCGCTTGATGCGGTGATGCACAGGATTTAAGGAAGAGTGGTAGTATCAACTCTGTACCTGGGCTCCGTAAGTCGGCACGCCTCGACACACACGAAACAGGATGCTATACAGCCTCATAATCAAGATATGTCCCCCTCGTCTATACAAAAGCCAATTTTGATATGAAGAAAACCTTGTCACATTCAGCCTTGATCAGGAACTAGGAACTAGATAGAGAGGAGCTCTGCTGAAACAGTACCTAGCCGACTGAGAGAATGATTTGAACACAGTGCAGGTACAGGTGATCTGTTTTGAAGGTGTGGAGAGGTTTTTTGATACCATCTCATGGAGTGTGATGAGCGTAGATTGTTGTCAAGGGCCAGAGTGGTAGAAGAGTTAGCTCCAACTTCGGAGTCGCTCTCTGACAGGCTCAAGCAATCAAAAAATACAGTCAAGAGAGGACAGTACACTGGTAGCGGAGACGGTAATATCCAAGGTCTTCAAATGATTATTCAGGCCAGGACGGGGGGTGGAGCGCAGCCGCTCTCTGAAGGGGTGATCCGCCCGGCCGTAGTAGTTCTGACGTCCCTTCATCCTATTGTTAGCAAACCTGGTAGGCGCTGGGGGGGGTACTCTTCGGGCTTGAAGGACATTTAGGCAAAACAAACTTTTATGGGGACAGCGGCGAAATCACCGCCAGCTGTGTTGGCCTACAGCATCACCTAACATACTTCGCTCGAATCACAATCTCCATGAGTGCAATCCACCAACACTTTGTAATATCTCAGTGGAGAAGATCCATCCCAACGAGCTGCGACGAGTCTACCAATTCTCAGCAGCTTGTCTCCTGCACGGTGCCATATGCTTCTAACACAGCCCCACCCTTGCCCAGCACAGGAGCATGCCCTGAAAGAGGGTCAGAAGAAACGCCACTCTCTCTAGTGCCACTATCAGACCCTCCAATTTAATCTGCTCGATAAAGTTGAACACTCGGAAAGGGCCGATAACACATTTATTCCGCTGCATTCTCATGCAGTGTCATGCTGCGTAGGGCCCAGCCGCATTGTTTCAAGGTGTACGGTCCAAAGTCCATAGTGTACGCCACACCAGATGAGTTTATTATCAAGTAACTCGCCGTGACAGCTACTCCTATACACCGCATCCGGGCACCGGTTTGTGTAGTTGTAGTGCTTTTCGGCGGGACACCATTACATTCGTGCGCCCATCTGGATTACCTGACAGCCTAAACCCACTCCCTCTAAGGCCCACGAAGTCTTGAGACTGAGTGGTTTGGACATTTTGATGGGAAACCGATGGTACTGGAGCTCGAATCACGATGCTGGGATTCGTTGTGCTCGAGGATGGCAAAGTCGGTTTCCCCATTTGCCCACTTCATTTCCTTATTCTATTTTTATTTCATATGTCCGACGACAGGGACTTCAGCTAGCCGGATAGCTGCGACCGGTGTGGATGTTTATGTACGAGGTTATGGGTATGAATATATACGATTGCGTGTGTATACAGATACTTTATATTCACCAAATGACTCTGGGCTGGATTAAATATCGTAGTGTGCTGATGATTGCTGCATCAAAGAACTGCACATTTCCAATAAGTCCATTACGACCAAGGTCGGATCACCTGGTGGCCTAAATATCCTCTCTGCTCGTTTTAAGCAAATCTCATGAATGATACTTAAAAAGAGGCGAGCTAGAACTAACATATTCGGTACTCGGGAAGAACGAAAACGCATACCCGAAACAAGACAACGTTATTAAAAACTATACCATACAGTTCATCCGAGTCCGGTAAAAAAAAGAGGTACACATGAATGCGTACGCGTACAACTTGTCATACAATGATATAAAATAGCCGCATGATTGTAAGCCGCGGGCTTAGCACGACAGGTATTGACATCTGAATGACAGTCGTCGAGTAACTTAGATACGATATTTTGTAGTCCGTTATCTAGCCGAGGGGCAGCAAACGGTGGACAGTTCCCCTTCCCCCTCGAATATACGTCCCGTGCCCACTGTTTACTCCGTGTTTCTGACTTTAGTGAAGTCGCCGTCCGTGGCGACTTACAATGATCTGTCTAATGGAGTGAAGTGAATGGAACGAACGTGAAGGGTCAATACAAATAACAAAGGTCGTCCATGTACTGATTAATTCTATAACAATAAACATATAATGCGATGTCACTGGCGAGGTGAAATGTCCAAACAAGAAAATGCCAAATGGGACATCTTGTAGACCATTAATATTGATGTCCATAGTGGAACAAAGTATAGAACTCACTATCCAGATAGCAGGCCGATACAAGTTTGATCGTGGTGGCGGAGAGGATACTAAAACCATGATTTCAAGACTGGAAGTGTGCGAGGGTCATCGGCTTCAAATGCACTGCATAGTATGTGATTCATACGTGCTTGCCCACACACCTCTAAACCCGTGATTGTTCTCCCGACCTTTCAAATTGCTCCCATCGTGCAAGCTCATCTACCATGAGGCCCACCGAACTGCTGAAAACTCCAGTTGCCTTGACGGATGTCAAGTGCGGGCACGGGGAGTGCTTGAACCATAGTGTTAGGGATGACCAAAACTAAAATGAGTAAAGTGGTAGAGGTAAAAAGGAGTTTGGCATTGAATATCATGAAGGAGATGTTTGATGAATAGCCGATAGGTTTGGGGGTGGGGTGATAGGGAAGAAAAGCTGTGTCTTTTTAAAAGATCGGATTGCGTAGCTTTTATACCTAGAGATTGGCGCGAGAACACTGTATATATACTCGGTCCATCTGTTGGATGTTGACATGGATAACAGGTATCCCCCTTAGCTTAAAGCTTAAATACGGAGCGCGTCTCTTATAACTGAATGGTACATGCGATGCACAAGATTTAAGGAAGGGGCAACTATCGCGTACAGCTCTCAATCGAAACTAAGAATGGGGGGGGGCGGCATTTGTTAAAACAGCATCTAGCCGACCAGGGGAATGATCTCAACGCGGCAGTGATGATCTGTCTTGAAGGTGTGGGATTTTTTTTGGCATAATCTCTCTTCGGCCGCGAAATTGATATATATATATAGATAGATTTCTGTCAAGGATCAGAGTCAAGTAATGAGGCGTTAACCAGAATTGGAGGGGCTTCCTCTAACTCTGTCAAATGATTCAGTCGTGGACTCAAGAGGAAATGGTATTATTTTATAAGAGGCGGCGGTGTACAAGGTTTTCAGGTTTTTTAGGCTAGGAAGGGGGCAGAGCGCAGCAGAGTGATATTCTTGGAAGAGGTTAGGTAACATACCCGCGCCCCCCCCTTGATTATGAGGACGGCCGTGGCGGTCGCCTCCCGCACAAAGCCAGTTGCTTTCAACACAGCCCATCCGAATGCCACTCTCTCTAGTGCTACCACCAGACCCTCTGATTTAATTCTGCTCGATCAAGCTGCCAAATTTGACCCTGCTGCATTTTTGTGCAGTGTCATGCAGTGTTGGACCTGGTCACACTGGTTCAAAGTCCATAGTGTACACCACACTAGACGACGTTGTTATCAAGTCAATTGAGTTATAACACCGGTCTATGTAGTCATAGTGCTTCTCAGCAGGACCATCGCATCTGTACACTCATCCGGATTACCCGACAGCCTAAACCGACCCTCTCTGTTCGGACCAACATGTTCAGTACTCCTGAAGAACAAAATTGTATACCTGAAACCAGCCAACATTGTTCATTATACCATATTGCCCATCCGAGTTCTGTTGATAAGCACAAATTGTACGTGTATAACTTGTCATATGATGATATAAAATGGCTGCATGAAATTTGTCTCATCAAGTGAAGTGAACGGAACGAACGTGAAGGGTCAATACAGATAACAAAGGTTGTTCGTGCACTGATTCTACAACAATTTGATCAAATAAATATACAATATAATGTCACTGACAAAGCGAAGAGTCCAAACAAGAAAATGTTAAATAGGACACCTTGTATACCACCAATATTTGTGTCCATAGTGGAACAAAACGGCCACCATCCAGATGGCAGGCGGGTCCAAGTTTGATCGTGATGATGGAGACTAGGAGTCATCAGTCCCAAACATACTGCAATGCATAGTATGTCCATCCATACCTGCCTCAGGCTGCCCACCCCAGCCCTAACCCCGTAACCATTCTCCCCGACTCTTGCCTCTCAAGTTGTTCCCATCATGCAGGCTCACTACTGGGGGCCGCACAGGCGGGCTGAAAGTCCCAGCCACCTTGACAGGCGTCAAGTACAGGCACGCGAAGTGCTTGAACCGTAGTGCTAGAGGTGGTCAAAATCAAAATAAGAAAAGTGACAGAGGTATAAAGGAATTTCGTATTGGATATCATGATGGAGGTGCTTAATAAATGGCCAATAGGTTTGGGGAGGGGTTAGGAGGTTGGATTGCGTAGCTTTTATACCTTGACACGGGAATACTATATATAAATACTCGTTTCGTTTGTTGGATGTTGGCATGGGGAGCCCCCGGTTCGGATGGTTGTATCAGCCCTTCCAGCCAAATCTTTTGGAGCCACAGGTCAATGATCCCAAACAATCATGAGTAACCACAACACACATTCAACTGATGCGTTCTGTTTGTTCTAATGATAGTAAATCAGTCAATAATATATGTAATGATTAGATGTGCCGGCAAATGAGATGTATTTATTATGACTGGAATCAATGTTCGAAACAAGGATAGCTGTGGTGTCATAACTCATGGGCATCTAGGATACCGCCAATTTTGTGAAGACCCACACTGGTGGAGCAGAGGAATCAAGGCAGCTCACTATCTTTGACGTCCAACTCACCCGATGCCCATTATTTACGCTCAGACTCCGATCGTGGGACCAAAGATGGAATTACGGCCCTCGCAGAATTCCTCGAGAAATCAGGTGCCTTCACGAAATCCGGAAAAGGACCACCCACGCGAACAATCCCTACATTAGACGACACTCCTCTAGAGGCCTTCCGGGGGGAAGACCAAGAGGGGTAAGCTGACCACGATCTGATACAAGTCTGACGCTCTCCTACGTTGCTTTCTCTCCCCTCTCTCATTCATTCTCTTCTCGTTATGTTTGCTAATAGGTTATGCTCCATGATCATATATCCGACACCAGTATACAACGTAGATACTATTGTAAACGTACGCTCAGTGACACGTCGTTTCGTGTACAACTGAGGGATAAGCCACCCGATCATTGACTTAGATATGATCGGGATGCCGGATCTGAACGACTGTACAGTTCACTTCGGCTGTAGTGAACGGCACAGTCGTCTGGGTGCAGAGAGTCCGCTTTTGTATGTTGTTTGAAATGGCCGCTGGAAAAGGAAAAAGGTATGATATAAACGGAAAGACACCATCCCATCATCGCGTCTATTCCAACAGATGCCACAAGTTGCACAACACCCACCTCCACCAATTAGCTTTACACTACAATTCAGTATCATTACTTCACACAGTAGATAATCCCCTGCCGAGGGGCGTAGTTACAATCCTGTCCACGCTCACCGCGTCTTAGCAGTAGTAATTGCTTGTAGCGATATAGAAATCGAGAGTTCATCTCCGATCACGGCACTCCTTGGCTAGGTGACGGAGGGCTTATCCGAACCTCGAGCAGTCGATGGTAATGTCTCTTTTCGCTGGATGGTACATGCGACGCACAGGATTTCAGGGAAGGGGCAATTACAGCTTACAGCCTTTCAGCTTGATCAGAAAATAAGAACGGGAGGATCATTGATTGAAACACATATGAGAACAGCTTGTGTTAGGGAGATATAAAGCACGATGGGCTGTCCAGGTTGTCATATAGTCATTTTAGCGCGATTCCCTGTATTACTCACCCTCCCCTCACTTACTCAAGCGGTGTTGTACCCTGTATTGTAGCAAATTCATCTCAACCGTGAAGCGGGCGAAGGCTATACGGACTAGGAACCTGTATCTTGAATATTCTTCGTTTATACATACGAATCCATGAATGTGCATACGTGTATATATGTGCATGTCCTCCATTCATGAAATACCTCTGGAATATATTAAATATTCATCCATAACATACTTATTATTACTGCGTCTCAGACGCGCGAGAGCCACAAATTTCCAGTACAAAGAGCGAGTTGATACAGAGTTCACCACGACCAAGGCCAATGTCGTCCTACCCACGAACTGACCATTCAGCGCTCCACACAAACAAGAGAGCAAGGAAGGACAACTCACCCGACTTCCCAAACACACCCCCAGACGTAGCAGTACCTCCGCCCAAAGGCTTCGTCTTGACACTATACACAGCCATAGCAATCCCAAGCACAACCACCGCACCTGCCACCATCGCCTTCCTCTCCACCCCCACTCCCAAATCAACCAATGATCTAAACTTCCTCTTCCCTTTCTTCTTTTTCGCTTCTTTCTCTTTCGCTTTCTTATACGCTTTCTCCGATTTCTTCAACGTGCGTCTGCGCTTACTGTAGTTGGATGCACTGCGCGCTTCCTCGTAGCTTGATTCATCATCAGAAGCATCGTATTCGCTTGGTGGAGGAGAGGGGGTGTAGGGGTAAACTATTAGATCTGGTCGGGTGACCATGGATTCTGCAGTTGTGTCAGAGGGGAGGGAATGAGGGTTTTCGAACCAGGTGTATATGATACTTTGAGGACCCATTATTTGAGAGAGGGTGAGAGAGGTGTGCTCTGGTGGGTAGAGAGTGTAGAGGTTGTCGGCATGGGTCAGGAGAGATGGGAGGTCGAGGTAGGAGTGGGGAGATGGAGGTTCGGGAGGGGGCAAGTTGGGTGAGGGTGGGCGTGAATGTGGAGGTGAGGGTGTTGTCGATGAGATGGACTCTGATGTGACTGTTGGGATTGTTGGGTCAGGGCTATGTTTTGGCTCTAGTATTGTGTGACCGTTGACATCGTCATTCGGCGTGAATATTACATTGGCTTTATGAAGGTTTGGAGGTTCGGGAGGTTCAGGTGTATCGAGTAGGGTTAGGTCGGAGTCCGACGGGGGCGAGAATGGCGTTTCCTCCGATTCAGTTTCTGATTCTAAGGCTTGGGCTGGACTGGATGGGGTCGCGACTATGGTTGTGTCGCTATCGTCCAGTTCTGACGGAGTATCAGGCGAATCATTCAGAATGGGTGAGCCCGGCATAAGTTCTCCCTCTGGCTCATCAACGAATTCTGGTAAACTGCTCAATAGAGAATGTATCATGCCTTCTTCATCTTCCTCCTGCAGTCGCCGCACCTCTTCCTTCCTCGCAAGTATAATCTACAAACACAAGTTGACAACAATTCTCCCATAGAACGGATGCACGGTACGTACGGCGGTTGCGAGATAGACGACCGCTATAGGCGGTCGACACAGAAGATAATCAAAAACGTGTTGGGCGAGAGGAAGAGTGGGCATGTCGTGTGAAAAGAGGGTGAGGAGATTCGAGAGAGCAAAGAAGGGCAGCTGCGAGGATCTGGCGTGTTGTTAGTATAGTGTGTGGAGTGATGCATGTGAGGGGCGTACTGTTCGAGCATGGACGCCATCTCTGGATCTGCGAGGCGGATGAGGTTCTTTGTTACACTGGACCGCGCGTCAATCAGTGAATATTCTGGAAAGGGGGAGTAGGCGTACCGAAGGAGGCCTAGGACGGGTTCCAGACCAGTCCCCATCGAATCCCTCAGTCGATGCAGGCTCAGTTTCTCAGCAGCGGCAAACTGTATTTCCTCTGGCAGGGTCAGGAACAGGACTGATATGATATCATGGTAGCCTTGGAAGTAGCTCAGTTTGGGTCTGGCGCGGAAGACGGAGACAATGAGAGAGTGGAGGGATGATTGAAGCTTGGCACGGTGTGCGTCTGTGGGAGCATGTGGATAAAGGACAAAGGAACGACTAGTGTCGAGCTTGATCTGGTGCTCGTCGCGGTGGGGTTCACCAGAGCCAGAAGAGCCAGAAGAGCCCGATGTGGGCTTGACATTAAGCAGCTGGGGCCTACAGAATAGTTGAGTTATATAGTTATTGAAGACGAATGCGCACGGACCAGATGTGTACTCTGTCGTCGCCAAAGCCGTGTGGCTGGAGAGAACGACGGCGGAGAGCGTCCCAGTCAATCATATGGAATGGCAGAAGCAGAGAGAAATGACGATCAGGAGAGCAGAAATACCCAGTTAGCATAAATATTTATTTCGTTATTCATTCCTCTTCCACTCCTCTGTATGCACGCCTTCCCCCGCTCCTCTCTCCTCGTCCTCCAGAATAATGCCATCTCCTCCCTCATTCCCTCCACTCTCGTCGACCAGGTCGATGCTCTGCTGGATTCCCACAAGATAGATGATGCTGCCGTTCTCGTCGACCAGCGCAGACGGAAACTTGAGGGTAACCTGACTGTAGACCCGGACGAGGTCCGTAACATGGTCATTGCTGCGCGTCACAAGCGTGTGCTCACTTGTGTAATATAGGCAGAAGAGCTGGAGTATGTCTATCAAGTCATAGGCTTCAAGTGTTTCTCGGAAACACTCTTCGAAGATGCTGGCAAGAACCTCTTCAATGGCGCACTCGACCCTCGCGTCCTCGTTAGCTATTTCCCAGACTTGCGTGGGGCACTCTTCGCAGGCACAGACCGCGCATATGTCTACTCCGGCGTGGCAGAACGCATGCCTGGTGAGAAGAGCGTCGACGACTTGAGTGAGTGACCCTTACTTTCACTTTCGTTGCCTGTTCTCTGTTCTTTGGCCATTCCGACGACGACGACAAACAAACTCACTCCTGTTTTTATATTTTTCCTCATTTCTCAATGTTCCAATAACCAAATGGAACTGACA
>QFDT01008386.1:0-22345 GCA_003315915.1 Macrolepiota dolichaula | reverse complement strand
TCTTATCCCTGATAATATTGGATGACATATCTACGTATTTCACAGAAACAGATCCTGTGAGCTGATCCCTTTTCTTTGGTCTCTGAATCGATCATATCGAGACGAATATAGTTGTTCCCAGGCCTATCATTCATTTCTCTGATGAGTCGCCTCACTCAAGCAGTCACTCGTATTTCTAGTGCTCGCAGCGACTCGAAGTGTGTATTTCTTATGCTGCTACAAGAGTTTTCTATGTTTACCTTGAGACATGATAGTTTGATTTCTATTGCCTGTTTTGAGTCCGCATCCATGGGCCTCAAACACAGAGAAACTATCTGTCATGAGTCCCGACAAACGATAGACCTTGAGAATACTATACCAAGCTTCTTTCAGACGGTTGTTCAATTCAATAAGTTGGAAGGTACGCCTTCGATCAAGCTCATGGGTTAATAATGCGTACTCAGTTAAAGGAGACGTTCCACCCTCTCGAACCAATAATAATTCCTATCCCACTGGAGACAAGACGCGGAAGTGCGTCAGAATCTTAACTGCCGGAGACGATAACTATAAGACAGATATCGAGTATACTGAAGTGTTTGTGCGCACTGCACCAGACAATCGGCCAACTCTACACTTCCTCTGGTAGGTGGTAGTCGGTATAAAGTTAGTGATGTGACAATAGATGTGACGTAGCGTTAAACCATGCATCCCTTTGCCTCATATGTTCTCCGAACGTACTACAAGTCCACAGGCTGGAATGAAGATAACCTTTATGCAAATCTTACTCGCTCATCGAATGGTATGATCATACTCAATCTCTGACGAAAGGGTGAAAACAAACGGTATATTGTCCAGCTATCCTGGATTTCACCGTTCCGCGAGGACTTCACTTTTCAATATCCAAGTCACCTAATCCATTGTTCAAGACAACCTATTCGATGGCGGCTATGCCTTCTCTCAACGGATCCATTGGCTACATATTCACATCATGCGACCTAAACGTCAGATCCTCTCGTACTGTTGCCTTCAAGGATGTGATTGAGCGTTTCAAGATTTATGACCAGCCCCGGCGACCCGAAGGCAACGAGGAGGTGTGGCTTGGGGGTGAGCGTGTGGATAGACGAGGTACGTACATATGTCCTATTAAACTTGCGAACCATGCTGACCGTGAGCTCAGACTACCTCATGTATGGACGATTCTACCTGCCGACGGGACGGCTGGATGCCTTGTACTCCGTACGCCTTTCCCCGACGGTCCAGGCAATAGTCGCGGCCATTTCGGATCCACCATCAAGTATTCCAGCAGAAATGCGTGGTCGTAACACCAACATGAGCAACATCATGCTAAGCCTCCAACACGACGTTGGCAAGTGGTGCACCGAATACAATTATAGTGCAGAAGACGGAATGTGGGGCATGCGTTTCCTACACAACTTTGGCCGGCTTGGAGTCCCCCCTGAGCCCTCAGAAGAAGCATCCCGAATCAAAGTCAAGCGTGTGGATGAAGAGGATGCTGTTGAGGGTGGATTAAAAGGTCGAGTATCCATTGGTGCTGAGTTATATTTCAGCGCGAAAGAAAAGAGTGCCGGGGGTATGTGTTGTTATTCTTAGCGTGAGTGGTACTCTGAACGACTCTTCAAGTTTCGACAGGTATACGCTTTACTACTCTTCCTGACGCCACCCCGCCATCTGCGCAAGTGTCATCGTCCACTCCATCTCCCATCCATCACCAACCTCCCACGACGGTAACCTGCCTCTTTAACCCAATGCTAGGTCATATTTCAGCGGCCTATACTGCTAAAACTTCCAGGGACCTTGCTCTTTCCACGCGTTTCGACTTTAATGTGTATAGCTTTGAAAGTGAATGGACAATGGGCGCTGAATATTGGCTTCGTCGTAAACCCCACCTTGACGAAGGAGAAAACTCAACCGGGGACCCGCACGAGCCACCTTTGAAACTCATCTGTCATCCAGACATCCAGCAGGAAGTCCAAGGTGTCTTGAAGGCAAAAATGAATACTAATAATGTATGTGCACTTTCCGTTCTTTATTCTCACATGTCTGAGCAGAAATCGTGCGTAGGATGTTTCTCTCCTTTGGGAAGGCCGAATACGAAATATGCTTGTTGGCTTAGGATTGGTGGCGGATCTCTCGAGTAGGGCAAAGCCTATTAAGGCAATTGGCCTCGAACTCTCATACTTTAGTTCGGAATAGACGTATAGCACCGTGAATTGCATAGTCAATTTGGGGTCAGAAAATGTACAAGGATTTTAGTAGGTCCATAGATTACATCCGAATATGAAGCAAAACACCACAAAGATAATACATAGATGAGTAGAGCAAGTGACAAGGAGATTGGGGGAGTAGGATGGGGTATCGCCAAGATCAAACTTGGGCCAGGTTATTAACGGATCATTCAGTTTTCAATCATTGGTGATGGGGGTCGACTTCGTCGGTGCATTAGTAGCACTTCCGACCGCTTTGACGAGACGAGAAATCGCATCACCAGTCAAAATTGGTCGAGAATGCGAGGCGCGATTATTAGCGGTGGATGGGGAAGAGTGAATGCGAGCATGTTGTCTAGGTGATCCATGGAATCCACCACGACCGAAGCGGGGGGAGCGGATATGACTGGTATCATTCTCATGGGCGCGGGGGAAAGGTCTACCAACGGTTTGAGCGCGGCCATGACCTGGTCTATCTCTGGGTGGACGGTTACTGGAGTGAGTGGATGCTGGGCTAGAGTCGGCGATAGCACGAGGAGCATGGATGGATGCTGTTAAACCCTCCTTCTCGGACTCTGAGTGGTCCTCGGAGGTTGGTGCATGAACAGACTGAGCTAGCCCTCCAGTACCAGCAATATTCTGGTCACTTGTATCCAGTAAATTATGTGTGTTATCGCCAGGAGATCGAGATTTGCCCTTGGTGAATTGCTCGTTCGGGGATCCTCGTTCGTCCGGGGCGACCTCGAGAGCGGGTTGAGCGGCGGCTGCAGTATCAGCGGATGTTTTCAAACCTCCCGGGGTTCTGGATGGGCGGGCCGCCCTCGACTTCTCGTTCCGATTGTTCTGATCGGGAACACGGACGCTCTGCGTTGCTCGAGGTTTCGGCGGTTGTCCGTTCGAAAGCTCAGGTGATGGGATGCTGTTAGCATTGGAAAGAGGTGGTGAGGCGGCACGTTTTTTGGTGCTTCCGACTGGTGCGTTATTGTCGACCTTCTTAGCTGCATTAGTCGATGCATTGGGCTCCGGGAGAGGTTTGAGGCCGCCGATGATGATGGGAGAAATTGCCTGAGCTTTGTGGTCAGACAGGGAGGGTATGCCCCAATCATCAAGGTCAGGCAGGCTGTCATCGTCTTCTCCAGCCCAGTCGATATGACTTCCAGGGGTGGATGGGCGGTTTTCAGCCATAGCAACTGCCCTAACCCTCTCAACAAGAGCGTCAATGTTCTTGCTCATGTCGAATGAACCTGTTGGAGTGTGTAATCCATTATGGGACAGGTGTGGAGGTGGGTCTTTGACGGGGGCTGAATGGGGAACTGCGCCGGTGCGGGGTCTGCCTGGTCGAAGCAGGTTGTCCTGAGGTGCAGGGGGGTTAATTTTGGGGATGCTGTTCCCCTTTCCTACTCCCGAACGTTTACGGCGGTTGGATGAAGGAGAGATCGGTGCCTCTGTGACAGGGCTAGACTGGGATGTACTAGCCCTTGATGGTCGCCTCGATGAAGTTTTGGGCTTGGTGCTGGGTGGCGCTACAATTGACAAGGCAGGCTTTTCTGGCAGTGTAGGCTTATCCGGTGTGTCAGAGGGGGGAACGAATGAACCTTTATGATCTGCTCCCGGCTTCTCCTCCTGCACCCGCGCCTGCGCGTTTTGGGAACCCCTGTTATTCCTCCCGTTATTGCGAACACGGTTGGCTCGACCTTTTGTAGGAGGTCGATCGGGGCCGTTGAGAGTAGTACCGGGTTCTCCGGACCTTGACCATCTTGATGAGGCCACGTCCGATGAAGACTTGTTTGTGGCAGTCGATGGAGTGGCCATGAAAACCGGATGTAATCTGGGGGAAGATGAAGATGATTATCCCCAACAAGAAGACTGTGGAACACACCTCAACACAGCCAAGGGGGGAGAGAAAAAAATAAGAAGGACAAGGGTTTATGTAACGCAAGTGCGTTGACGGACAATGGCCAAGGGATGTAAGCCGACCAAACACACCAAAGCAGGAGTGAATGGGATCGCAGGGAGATTGAAACGATTTAACTCATAGCATGCGTCACGCACAGCCAGCCAGGCCACTCGAGAAAATTGCAAGTCAAGATGGATTAAGAACGTTCGACTACAAACAACAAATTGCAGGTACACTAGGGTTAGGGTTAGGACAATAGAGGGTCATAAAAAAAAAAGAGCCTGCCCAGCCAGAGTGGCCGAAGCAGGACAGGAAAATATTGAGACGGTGCATGAGCCGAAGCCCATACAAACCGCAGACGCCCCCTGAGGACAGGGTCGCCGTGCTATGGGGTGCCTCCACGGCCCATAAACCCGGGTACTTGAAGGGGCCTATGCCATCAAGGTAAGTATGAGTTGTTCAGACGGCTGAGTACATGCTTATATACAAATGGGAGCGACGCACGGACCAAATTTCCAAGTTAGGAAAGGTTGTGCATCACGTGAACCATTTTTTTTTGTGTCCGCGCCCGCTGCTAAGTCGCGTCGGTTGGTCATGGTCCATCCCCGGCTCGCACCCTCCCTCCGTTCCCCTTTCCGAGCTGCTTCCTCTCCTAGACAATTTACTACAACAGTCCGCGCATCGTCTATTGTTTCCGGCTTTTCTCCCCCACCTATCCCTACAAACTCTTTGAGGGATTCCAGAATCGATGCTCTCCGACATGTCTTACTAAAAGAAGGGAATCCGTCACGCGTCTGGGCACACTATACCAATCTTCTTAATTATTTCAGTTACGACTCCCTACCCCTCGAGCTTCATCAACAAGTCTTGCGCCATTGTTCTCCTCCTCCCAAAATTCTCCGACTTTCCGCCGCTAAACGTCTCCTCCAGGGCCGGAAACCAGAGAATCCGCATCTACACGAGGGACGCTTCCAGACGATCATCAGTAATATCCGTGCCCTGGGGTACACCCCTTCCCTACAGGATTATCATTTCGTCCTCGAACAATTTGCTGCAGTCGGACACCACGTCGGCTCACTCCAAGTATACCAGGAGCTCGTCCACCTTGGTCTTACACCTGAACCCAGGACCTTTGGTCTGTGCCTTCAGGCAATTTGCCACCGTCTCACCCTCCCCATCCTCAAACTTGACCGTCCCCGATTAATTGCCCAGACTCGCAAGACCCTCGATGACCTCATGTCCGACATGCATAAATTCAAAATCCCTCCTACCCCAATTAACCTTGACTTGGCCATCCGTATCTTCAAGGAGACAACAGACAAGGAGGGTTTTGACACTCTGGTCAAGTGGGCCTACGGAATTGACTTGGCCAACCCCGATCGTCCTCCACTTCAATTGTTAGAGAGTCAATCACAATCCGACGTTCCCTGCATCCAGCCTTTATCTACTCATGCCCTTAACACTATCATCGACACTCTCGGTCGTTTTGGTGATATCTCCAAGCTCATCCAAGCCTTTGAGGTTCTCACTCAGCCCCTCCCACAAGCCACCCAACATCTCTTTACATCATTCGATGATGACGAAGATTTTGGTGTTCCTGTAGATGTGCCAGCTCCAACCAACCATCCTCAACCATATGCATCCCCCAACACAACAACATATAACATGCTCCTCCGACACATTGGGCGTGCAGAACATGCTATTCTGGCGCGACACTATCTTTTCCAAGCTATCAGATTGGATAGGGAAGTGGGTTTCAATCTTCGCAAAGCGATATGGTCCCAAATACCCCTTGACGAGATCAAAGCGCCACAATTTGCTATCAATCGGATGATGCTTTTGTCTGTATTTGGCCATACTAACAGGTATAAAAATTTGGGTCTGATGCGTTGGCTGTCGACCAAAGTACCTCGTATTTTGCGAGACAAAAAACGGGACCTCGAATACTACACCGACCTCCGAAATAACCTTGGTGACTCCCGCTCGCAACCCATGATCGATGCCGACACGGAGACTGAGACTGCGGCAATGGCAGCATCATTGCCTTCCAACGACTTTAGCTCCCTACTTCCTCTCATGGCGCGGTCAAAGCGGACACTCCTACCTAATGTTACTGGTGACATCCAGAAGCTGGGCACCGCATTTGACGTTGATGTCAGCAACCAAGCCATACATGTCCCACCACCTGAGAAAAAGTTCAACATCGACCTTCACATTCACATCCTGATGCGTGATTTATCAGAAATATCCGCTTTCTCCTCGACTCTCGACAAAGTGATTGGACGAAGTACTCAGAGGCTCAAGGAACGGCTTGGTCGTCGTGTCTGGGCGAACAAAAACATCTATCTCTCTACGGAGAACCGACGAGCCGTCATTTCACGCGAACGATGGCGAGATATCGTTCACTTCCAACCCCGCCGGGAATTCATGGCACGAAACCAACGAGACATCACTCGCGTCCGAGATCCAGCACCTCATTTGCAAAGCCAAGGCCTGCACTCGGCACCCGGAATTTCTACAAACAATAGCAAACCCATATCTTCCAGTACATCACCGTCCAAGTTTCAGACCCCCTCACCATAGCACAAGACAGGATCACCGTAAGTCAAAGCTCCATATCTCAATCTAATTTTAATGAGTCCAAGTACAGAACTACTCGCAGAAATACAATCAATCTCCAAGTGAACTATACTTGGGCTCGTCGAGGGGAACTGAGATCTTATTCATAAGAAGCGACGGGGTAATGCGGATGAGGCTGGAAGGAACTGTATCTATTGTACGCTAATTTCCCCTCGTACATCTGGCCATGCCCGCACGGATATTCACCTGAGCACCTGGCCATACCCTACTATTGCCGTAAATGCTCTTGCTCTTTTACCAGCTCTCGTATCACTTGTTCCATTCCATTAAGCCATATATCAATATCAGCTGAACCTCGAATTAGGGTATGGTACCCATCATCAGCATCAGTGCGACAGGAAGCTGATCCCAAACCAAGATGTCGCGCCAATGTAAGCACAGGTAGCCTCCGTAGCGCCCTCCCGGACATGCCTTGAACCTGGTCCCAGTTGACCCATGTTACTCCCAAAAAAAGTTTAACTTGGTACTTACCCGACATGACGCGGCAAGCTTGAGGATTCTCAACGCCACGTATTTTTGTTTTTCGTGAGGATCATCAGTGCTGGCATATTCCTGTCCAGCCTTTGCCAGTACCTCAAACATTTGAGCTTGCTTGAGAGTCGGTATTGCCTGATGATTGTATTAGCATGAAGCGTCTCATCCGCAGGTGTTGAATCACCACAGCTGAGGCCACGACGCCCTTTGATATGACCTCACATAAACATGATTTCAGGATTTCATAAATTGCGTCTCGCGTAGGCAAATCGATGAATTGAACTATATCCGCACGATCCACAAAGGCGCTGTCTGGAAATATACATCAGAATCTGATTGAAAACAGAAACAAGGGTGGCAAAATTGTACCAATGGCCTTGACCAGGTTGCTGGTGGACATAATGAGGACATTTTTGCGGTGCTTTAGCTTGTCAAGTTGGGTCAGTAGCGCATTAACAACCTGGTCAATAGTGAGCCTTTTGTTCCATGATCAAGGTATATGTGCCCTAACTCGAAGCCCGTCTGAGGGTTCTGTCCCAGCCATGGCACCGGCGCGAGCTGCGGTTAAGGATTCTACCTCGTCTAGGAGAGCAGTCAGGACTATCTCATAAATAAAAATTATCATACCAATTAGGACAACGATAAATCCATCCTCCTCTTCGATTAATTCGTTGATGCTAGTAAAAAGACGCTGAACAAGCTTTCCAGACTCTGAGAACCATTTCGAGAAGAGCGAGTGAGAATTGATTTCGAGCAAACGAGCATGAGAATAACTGAAGTATGCTGAGCCTCGTGGTGCTGAGAATCTGGATAACAATTACCGGTGGGAGAGTCGTATAGACAGTTTCTGTGCGAGCGCACGGCAAAGAGACGTCTTCCCGGTTCCAGGAGGCCCGTGAAGCAAAACGACTCTATTCCATGAGACGAGATTGGCTGAGGAGACATGAAGGCACGTATAGGTATGGAAAGAACGATTTACTCACAATCCACATTGGCGTCACTTAGAAGCAAGGTGGCATGAATATAGTCGAGCAACTTCAACTTGATGTCACCAGCATATATCAGAGAGTTCCAAAGACCTTCCCAACTTTTATTTGGAAGTTCGCAGACACTGGCTGCCATAGTATCATCTTCATCTTCCTTATTTCCAAGCCCATTCGAGTTAGAGAATTCCTCAAAGGAATCGCTGTCTGAGGGTTGGTAGACGTGGATGTGGAGAATCATTTCCTCCAGAGAAAGAGACTGTTTTGGGCAGGCTGACTCGCACACACTGATGTGCTCAACAGAGGACGCGAGTTCAGGAACATCTTGCCATCCCTCAAGCTCTGATGGAATGCCAAGTCTATCATGGGACGTCAAGAAGGTGTGGACGAGATTGCGAATGGTATCGAAACGCGCAGAAGCTCTAGGTTGTAATCGGACTTCAACTGGGATGGAGGTAAAGCAGAATTAGACTGATAAACTGGATGATTCGGTAGAAGACATACATACCGTGCACTGGCCATCGTGTGATGACATCTGACGGGGTAGGGGCGGCCGTGTTGTCGGCCAAAGTCTGAGGGGACATGAAAGATATATTGCAATAGATCTAAACAAATAACGCGTCCACAGTTATATTGATGCACATGACCGAGGTTATATCGGTAACTGGATTTGACCAATCATTAATTAGGTTTCGTAGTTCACTCTACTACCATGGCAAGTTGTGAAGTTGAATCTTCTACCCCTGCACAAGTAACAGAGTCTCCCGACGGAAATACTCCGGTTTTATTATATCCTCAAGTTCAAGGAACAAGTATTGCAATCGAGTTCTGCGATAGGGTTTGCCCACTCTACTATCCATATCAATGGTCTGAGCTTAAAGTCCTATGAATTTAGTGTCGATGGTTGGTCCCATCTCTGCGTGTGGTTCCCATTTCTCCCCCGTAATACAGTATACCAACAGGCTTCATCGTGCAACCTGGGTGCAGACAGAACTATTCTTATCCTTTGCCCCTCCGACCATCAGTTCAATTACACTCTTTCCCAGAAACTCTGAGGACACCGCAGGCAGATTTCGCGTTTGGGTCGTTTTCAACGGGGAACAAAAGCTTGTTTGGGATCGCAAGACCGAAGGTGGCTTCCCAGAGCTTAAGGTCCTGGTAAGCCTGCTGAACGTTTTTTCATCAACCTTACCTTAGAGGTTTTCTTAGAAGCAGCGCATACGAGATATAATTCAGCCTGGCCGTTCTTTGGGACATTCCGACAAGAGCTCCTGAGCTTGCCTGATAGTCATACATCGAATATTCTCATTACTAACAAGATCGAATGATCTATCTCAGCCTTGAACTGTTTCGCTCGATACCTAGTGTCGATATAGCCGTAAGACTGCGTAAAGAAGCGTAGAAGTGCACGGGGGATGAAGTTGAGATCTTAGCTCCATCAGAGACTTTATATAATCGGAAGTGGATATTCTATGACCCTGACAACAATTGACTTGGACACATACTTCGTCCACCTTTCCCTTGTTCGCTATGAGCTCGGATAATGTCCTCGACAAGCTTGTCGACCAATTCAAGAGCAACGGTGAGAATTTCAATCGCCATATCCCTTTGATCGCATACTGAAACGTACAAGACGTCGATGTCAAGGTCGAGGCGTTGGGCAAAATTCAGGTTCAAATCGAGTCTGGAATTGAGGTATTTCTTTCCTTACTGCATGATAATCAATGGTTACTGATATATATTCCCTCAGATTGAGAATCCAGAGATTTTTGTGAACATATTCAAGGGTTGCCTCCGAAGTTCCAACCAACACCTCACTGCTGCTGCCGTCTCCGCGCTGTCTCCGCTTCTTCCACTCATCATAATTCACCCTCAGAATGGTACGAGGCCTCGTAATCTGGGATTCACTCGAATCTAAGTTTCATCCACTCCAGGTGTTATTGACCCCTCAACGCTCCGTCTGGTCTTGACCTCCCTTCTTCCCTTAGTCATGGATCGCCTGGGTGACAAGGACAAAATTCAGGTCAAGGCACGCGAGTCTGTCGCGCTCCTTGGAGGTTATTCGCTTAAATTGGGCTCGTCGGTCGCTGCAACGCGGTCAAGGGACGGGAAGGGCCCAGAGACACCAAGTATGATATTCGAGAGGATGCTGAGAGAGTTGGGTTTAGCAAGCAAAGTTTGGAAAATAAGAGAACAGGTGCCGTTATTTGTGCCCACTTCGGAACATTCTCTCATTCGATATAGTCTATTCTAGCATTGGTCTCAATCCGGCGGGCCTCTGCCCAATTCCCCATGCGGCCATACCTCTCTCTCCTTGTCGACTGTTTGGAAGATACCGACGCTCATGTTCGTGATTGTGCTCGGACGTCTGTTGTTGAACTTTTCACCGGTCCTGGTGTCACGGATGCAGCGAGGGCGGACTTGAAGAAGGAAATGACCAAGAAGAATGTTCGTAAAACCATCATGGACGGCGTGCTTTCCAAGCTTCTGGGAGCGTCATCTGTGGGTAGCAATTCGCAGAGCCATGAAGGCTCTGAGAATGGTGATATGACCACAACCAGGAAGGATTATGTCCCCCCGAGTTTGATGTTGCAGGGAAAGCGCCCTCGAGTTCCTAGTCAAAGCACACCAACAACATCCATTCCAAATCGCCCATCAGGCTACAACAATGCCACTAAGGACTTATCGCGACCGGCGAGTCGTGCTGACACGGCCACTCCTCCGCCCTCCGTCCCTTCAATGCCAAGTGAAAATGCAGAGGTTCAAACTGTTTTCGTAAGCGAATTTACGCAGCTAGCTTCACCAGTAGTGTTCATATGACCTAGATTGCCTCCAGTCGTGACCTTGAGAACGAGTTCTTGGCAATGGCGAAGCCCTTTGAGGTTTGTCGAGTTTGTCATGATCTTTCCGTTTCTAAAACCCAGAGACTCTCAGGGAAAGGAAACCGAGCACAATTGGGCCGCACGTGAGCGGGCGATTCTGCGGGTTCGCGGGATGCTCAAAGGGGACGTCCACCTGCGCTATCTGGACGTCTTCCTAGCATCGCTGAAGGATGGATTCATGCAATGGACTCTGAAGACGGTCAGTCCATTTTTCAAGTAATCACTATCTTTTCTCATTCATTTCAGCTTGTCAGTTTGCGAACGACTGTGGCCACAAACACGTGCCAACTTTATCTGGAATTGGCCAATAGCCTCGGCTCGACTTTGGATCCGTTTTGTGACTTGCTTCTGACAAACCTCCTCAAGTTGGGAGGTCTGACAAAGAAGATTACCGCACAACAATCGCAGTCGTCTGTCACCGGCCTCCTAACATGTACTTCAGCACAGCCAAGGGTTGTCGTGCCGCTTTTGTGTACGGCTATACAAGATAAAAATGTCCAGGCTCGCGCCTTCGCGGTTGCCCATATTAAAACCTACCTAGACGTACATGGACAACGATCAAAAAATGCCATCGAGGCTTCCGGAAATTTGGAGGCTCTCGACAAATGTATTCGAAAAGCCATCGGGGACACTAACCCCTCTGTTCGCGAGGCGGCCCGCAAGCTATTTTGGGACTTCGATGAAATTTGGCCCGAAAACGGTAAAGTAATCCTCGAATCTTTGGATCCGCCAGCACGCAAGCAGCTGGATAAGGCTTGTCCAAATCCGGACCGGCAGCCCCTCCCACCAACTACACCAAAGCCTCCGAAAAAAGGGAGTGTGGCAGCAGCTATTGCCGCCAGCCGGGCAAAGGCCAAAGCCATTGCTACGGCTCCCCCGACTTTGCGTCATCAGGCGACTTCTGCTTCTCACAACATTCCGAACCAACGACGCTCAGGATCTCCGGGGTCTCCAACTAGCTCTTCCAAGAGTTCCCGTCCAACCTCTCCTCTACGACTTTCTTCTTCTCCACCTACCATTCGTGGCTCAGCGACAATTTCGAGATCCGTCACTGCTCCCATCTTGCCTTCCCATACTCGCGTGCCATCTGGGGGATCAGGACGAGGAGCCTCACCTATTCCAATACCACCCGAACCTTCAACTATAAAGAGAGGAACGTCAAGTACTTCCAGTACCTCTCCCGCTCGTGGGTCAACGATACGAAAGGCAATGCAAACGGCTTTGCCTGCATCTCCACCAACATCTCCCCCTCATTCTTCACCAACCCCACGAGCCACCGGAATTTTGTCTCGGAATACTCCCGTACCCCTTCCACCTCGTGCATCGACACTGTTCCCACAAATGAATACTGATATGGACGAATCACTGTTACTGGCCCAGTCTGTCCCAATCCCCCTTGATGATGATTCCGAGGATGATTACTCAGTTAACCTCATGTCATTCTCTTCGCCATTCCGGAATTTTCCTGTGCCAACGAGGAAGCCATTGACACCACCGGACTCTCGATCACCCAAATCGATGGACTCGAAACCTGCACCCTCTGTCTCTAATGCGCTTTCCTCCGGCTCGGTAGCCACTGCGAGCGTCGGCGACCAGCCAATTGTTGAAGATGCACTAAAGGCTCGCGCAGAACAGGCTGAAAGCGCTGCCGAGAGATTGTTGGAGTTGGTTGAGCCGGAGACAGAGGGACCCCCACATCCCGCCTTTCCTCCATCTCTATTGGTTGGAAATCAGAATGGTGGAGGCTTAAACATTCGACGCCCCCCAGTTACGCCTGCAAATAAGGCATCGCACATCCTGAAGCAGGCAGCCATGTTCCAAGATAGCCCTGCTTATTCTGGACGAACTTCGTTACTTGACGTATTGCAAGGGGCCAAACAAGAAAGTTGGTGGTCAAGGCGTAGGCCAGGTATGCCACATACAATAGTGTCTTGATGTTCCCTGATATCATCATAGGAGTTTTACTCAGGCAAAGCAGAGAAGAAGTTGAACCACTTGTATCGATTGAGGAATGTATAACAGCGCTTTCCTCCGATTTCGTAGACGGTACGACGTTTTACAAAGTTGCCGGGTTGTCCCTCCAGAACCCTGTTGCCGATTCTCCACCAACAAGTCCTACCACTGGTCCATCGAGCCCAACACCATTTGATTCATCCCGCTCGATACCCTCATTACATTGGAACGTCTGGGAAAGGAATAAGAACTTTCAAAGACTATTCAAAGGCATTATGGAGCAACTAACACCTGATAAGGTTGGAAGTTCCCCATGAGTGTATGTGTATGCTAACTGTATGTTAGGGCGCCGATGTTCTCGAGGCTGGTTTGGTTGCAATTTCCGCTTTTATCGAGAATCAATTCTCCCACCTGGAAGGCAAAGAGGCAGAGCTTTTTTCCACACTACTACGTGTCCGCTACTGCAACAAAGTAAATGTAAGTCTTGAGCCCTCATGTACCAATAATGGAGCTGACTTTGCAAAGATTCTGGAAGCCACGAATGCGGTTCGGGACATGCTCACAACGAAGCTTGAACCAGTGTACGGCCTGACAACCATACACGCAAGCCTGAAAGAGTTTCATACTTCGATACCGCCCTCTGCGGCGGAAGTTGAAGTAAAAGCAGCGGCCTACGCTTTTGGATTAATTGCGCTTGGAAAATTTGTCCTTCGACTGCCCGCTGAGGTTGCGGAAGAAGAGTTACCACGTTTGAAGATGACGCTCATCTCGGTAGGTCTCACTGGAATATTAACTAGGAATTCAAGCTAATGAGATTCATAGGCTCTGAACGATAAATCATCCCTCATCATCCGCGAGTCTGCTGCAGCGTCTATTATCGCTGCTCAGCTCGTTTTGCGTGACGAAACGCATCTATTCGCGCTTCTAGACGGTTTGGCAGATGAAAAGAAGAACCTCTTGACTTATCTATTCGACAAACACGGCGCTCGTGGAATGAATGTATCCAATGGAACCTCCGGTCTTGATAAACTTGAGAGGGAGATACGACGTCTTGATACGCGTACGAGCACACCGTCGAGGGCGTCCGTAGCTACGTAGTCGGCGACTTAGAAAACTTCCTGGCTCCTCCCTGACCTAGAGATTGAGAATTCGTTTTGTTTTGTCTATGTTGATTTGATTTTGACTTGGTTTAAACGCTCATCGCGATACCCATACGATAAAGCCGAGTTTGTATGTTTAGAGTTGATCTAATATTATTCATGATTATGGGGAGGTAAAAATCTATTGGGTGGATAGGTTGTTTTAAAAAGCAATCTATACATTATTGCGTTGGTCGTAGATCATTGGGCGGGGTGATTAGAATATGCGGTAGCGGCGGGCTAAGAAATAGCCAACGCCTGCTAACATTCCACCGATATGACCAACAGAATCGGTCGTACCGCTCTGACGGAAAAGTGAGTAAAAGTTTGGGTCGAATGATAGCTCGATAACTCACTGTATCCTTCAGGGTAGTGTAAGAGTCGTAGGCAAAGAGCCCCGATACGACCAACCAAGCTGGTATAGGAATTATTCCATACAGTTGGAATGTCATAGTTGGTGCCGCGCATGCGATCACAGCAAGGACGGAGTAGACGGCACCTGCATATCACGCTCAGAGAGGGAGAACAAGCGGTATAGTGGACAGACAAACCACTGGCCCCATGAGCAGGTCTGTCGCGGTGCTTGACAAACCACGAATATGCCATGCTCGTACAGGAGGTGATGATACCACCTACAGGAACTGAGATTATAGAACAGAGGGGAAAGGTACGGACGCACCTCCCAAGTAAAGGAGAATAAAATGCCGACTGCCAATATAATCAAGGAGATGCCTGCTCATGAAATAGAAGGTGAACATGTTGAAGAAGATGTGGCCGATGTCTTGGTGAGAAAAGGTACTCGTAAGAACTGTCCAGCTAAGGGGAAAGTGAGTATATTCAAGACGATGGGATGGTAAAAAAAAAAAAGGCTCACAATCTCCCATTCCGCAAGTTGGTGATGCTATTAGTGAAATTTTGATACATCCAAATGAGCGCAGAGGGGTCCCGTTCCATTTTCTGCCAGAAATACACATCTTAGTCAATGACGTATAGGAATGAAAGTCCGAGTGCATACGGCGCGACCAGAGGCAGCTTGCCAGAGGCAGAAGACGGTGCCATTGATACCAATGATTCCCCAGAAGACGTATTTTGTTGGGATTTTATCCAGGAAGGCAAGGAAATGGCCTGAGGGCCCACGACTTCTAGGGGGTTGGTACCGAAGCCCATACCTGGAAGAAGAAGAGAAGAATGACCGAGATGGAGGGAAATAATTATGGGGAAAGGGGTGTGGTTTAAAGATCTGGGAGGGCCTGCATGCTCTAGAATGCAGAAGAGGGCGAAGGAAGGAGAACATGTTGAAGCTGGAGAACGTTGTTTTGGATTGTTGATATGGTCAGAACACGATATGTGTGCTGAATAATTTCATGATTATATTGTAGCAGCTAGCCATGTCCCACCACCTCTTCATCCTCTCGCCCTCTGACACACCCGTCTACTCTCTGACCCACCATTCAACAAAACCAGTAGCTACTGCAACATCTCCCTTAGCAGCCAACCTCCCCACATGGTCGACCTCGGCATTCGCGGGCACCCTGACAGCCTTGTCGGGCGCATCGGGTGCAACCCAGCACACGTCGAGTGGGCCTGTGAGAATCGGGGGTGGCCAGGACAGACACGTGATCCAAATGATTGCCAATGCAAGTCTGGATGTGATTGAGGACATCATGCGCAAAGAAAATGCCATGTGCGTGCCTTTGAAAGACACTGGTACAACGACGTTATTCATAGCCATTCAGGTATCTGCGTTCAGTCGACAAATTCAATGAGTGGACTGTTTCTGCATTTGTGACACCCGGAAGTATGTGAACAAAGGTCAGAGACAATAAAAGGTGCTGATCAGCTGGACAGACGTCAAGTTCATCTTGCTACATGAGGGTAAGAATGACGATGGAATCAGGGCCTTTTTTACAGAGGTGTGGGAGGTATATGTCAAGGTGAAGTGATAGCGATATGGGACCAGGGATGATGCTCACGACACACAGACACAGCTGAATCCGTTTTACAGCGGACAAGGGGTGATACGAAGCAGTGTATTTGATGGGCGGGTGCGAACGAGCGCAAAGAAACACTTGTGATGTGACAGAGGGCTGTGTCGTGACAGTGACGTGGTGATTGTTTTGCGGCTGTCTCTCTTCTTCTCTCTCCTCCCAGTCTGGGTGGCCTCTTTCTCCGTCTCTCTTTCTATCTCGCTATTCACAAAATATACGCTTTCTCTTTTTTCTTCTCTTTCATATCTCATGTCAGTTGCCCCTTTCTCTTTCTAATACCACATCTCCCATTGACTCTCCCCGAACAGCTCCTTTCTTGTTCAGTAATCCCTTAATCAGCACCATCCAGCCATTATCTATCTCGCTCGTCCTCATGTCAAACGCTCAGTATAATCATCGCGCCTCTCTTCTCAATGGCCTCCGCACAGGCGGCGTCCGCTCTGCTTCTGCCAACTTTCCTCACACCGCTGCTCCCGGTGCCGCTTTCAACATCCCCCGCTTCCCTTCACACTCCCACAGTAACAGCGCTTTCCAAGAGGAAGAGGAAGATCAACTTGCAGATATGCCCCAACAATATTTCAACAACAGGAATGCTCCGATGACTTCCGCTGTCGACGGTAACCACCACTTTGCTCACCAGCAAACCCAATACCCTACCAACCCCAACAATTTTGCCTTTGGTCCCGGTTTCTCTCATCATAACATGATGTCTCCTGCCATCCAGAATCAGGCCATGTCTTTACAGATGCTCCAATTGGAAATGATGAGGATCCAAGTAGGTTGTTCACTGCCGTGTAGCCCGCGTTATCTCATCGACATCATCATCACTTAATAGGCACAAACCATTCAGAATCAACAATATCAAGCAGAAATGATGGCTCAGGCCCAGCTCCAACAGCAGGTGCAGAATGCGACCAGGCGTGGTCAACACAACTTCAATCCGCCTGCCACTGCAGGTCCAACCAACCATGTCTTTGATCTTCGGGCCACCGCTCTCAGCGCTCAGGCTCGCAAGGCCAATCAAGCCGACCAGTTGAGAGCCCAGCTTGGTTTGGGCCCCACATCTACCACTTCCGATGATCAACTTCCCATGACTGCTGCTTTGGGTGGCCGTTTCGGTAGCCGGTCTGTCAGCTTGAATCCCCCTAACGGAGGCGCGACCCGCTATGCTAATCCCAATGCCGAATACGAAGTCGCACCACCACCCCCGACCCCGAGTAGTACAACCGTCATTAGCGGTGGTACCTCTCTTGGTAACCCTGCCTCCAACAATGCCCATTCTGCTTCCAAGTCAGATTCTGTATCTTCTTGGAGGCGCAGCGGAATAAACCATTCAGTTCTGAGCGGAAACCGTGCTGTCTCCTCCCCGATTGTCAAGATTACACCAGCTCCTGAGAATGAGCGTATTTCTCCCCCTCCCGGTCTCAGCGTAAACGTGCATACTAGGTCCCGCCCTCAGCCCCTGCACTTCAACTCTGCAGTCTCTCAGCCACTGCCTGCAGTGACTGTCATTGACACGGACGAGGACGGTGATGCAGATTCGTCCTGTTCCTCTGGAAAGACCCACTCTTCTCCTACTACTCCTCGGTCCTCTGCTTCATCCAACGATATGCCTCTCTCGCCGCGCGAGGAAGCATCGAAGAAGTTGTACGAGGGCCTAGGCATTGGTCGCCCAATCTCTGCCTGCCCTGAGCAACAGCAATACCCGACAGTGTCCATCGTTAGTCACAGGATGGCTAGCCAGCCGACCAGGCAGCCCCGTGGGCCGCCTTCGGGTGCTGATGAACTAGGACCCAAGAATTTTGCTACTCGTATTCGCCGCAAGGCTATTGGAGGTCTCATGGATGCTCGTGAAAGGCGCGAAGTCATCGAGGCGTTTTGATTTACCCTACACCATGCGAGAAAGGATATGCTAGGTTGTATAATACTTTCTCCCATTAAATCCCAATGGCTGACGAGCTGGAGTTTCTCTTTATCTTCATTCTTTAAAATTATCCTCCGTATAAAGAAAAAGAACAAGAAAAGGTTTTGATGTATTGTCTCTGTCTGGTCGAATTGTCAAACCGACCGATTATTGCCGTTCTTTACCAAGTTTTTCTCGTGTTTTATTTAAGTTGTCTTTGACTGTTACATTAGCAGTACTCACTCCCCGCCGCCCGGCGGCCGGCTTTTCAAACAAATTATATTATTTCTTTTCGTGAAAGATGAGAAATCACCCTAGTTATCATAAAGACGATGTCAGATCGAAACTTTGGCTGCAAGAGGACCCTACAGACCACACCGAGCTGGAACAGACTTTCGGAAAAACCAGGGAGGGACAAAAGTCAGGGCAAGGTGCCGGACGGCTGTATCCGGGATATCTCGTTCGTGGTCATGCCGAGTTTGATAATGGTGATATGGAGATTGTATATTGTGATCAATAACATATCTTGAACTTTAGTGATACCTCTATTCTGGGGTCCTGCCACAAGGGGTTGAAAGCTCCCCCTGGCCTTCTGAGCCCGCGAACCCACGACGACCAGACGTATTGTGATGGCTAGCACACCCACCAAGCCCATGCGCCAGCGCGTGGAGGAGTATATCAACGAACTCCAAGATCAGATTGTTATTGCGTTCGAAACACTTGATCCTAAATCCCCTCCTTTCAAACGGGATTCATGGATTCGTGCACAGGGAGGGAGTGGTCGTTCATGTGTCTTTGCCATTCATCCTGATGCTGAACTACAATCCGCCCATCCTCACGAATCCATTCTGGAGAAAGCTGGCATAAACATTTCAATCGTCCATGGCGTCCTTCCGCCCGCAGCAATCAAACAGATGCGCGCAGATCATACCTCAATGCCTCTCCCAGACAGGCCGGAGGGCCTCCCATTTTTTGCGGCCGGCATCAGCCTTGTCGTTCACCCACGAAACCCACATGCACCGACCGTGCACGCCAACTATCGTTACTTCGAAATCACGGAACCCGAGTCTAAGGATAAAGATGACCCTGCGTCATCTCCTCAAGTCATTGCATGGTGGTTTGGTGGAGGGTCGGATTTGACACCATCATACCTCTACGAAGAGGATGCAGTGCACTTCCATTCGATTCTCAAGAACGCATGTGATGCACATGGTCCCCAGCTTTATCCTACGTTCAAGAAATGGTGTGACGAGTACTTCTTCATCCCTCACCGCAATGAAAGTCGTGGTATTGGAGGTCTATTCTTCGACGATCTCAACGAGGGGAGCCACCAGCGCCTCGGCTCTGCTGATGGGGTGAAGCGACCTTCTAATCCGGAGGAGATCTTTGCCTTTATCAAAGATCTCGGGAATGCTTTCATCCCTTCTTATCTTCCCCTCCTCACTCTTCGGCATTCGATTCCTCATACACCTCACCATCGTCGTTGGCAACTCCTCCGTCGCGGACGCTATGTTGAATTCAACCTCGTATACGATCGGGGGACCAAGTTCGGGCTGATGACACCGGGGGCTCGTATTGAATCTATCCTTATGAGTCTACCAGAAACTGCGAGGTGGGAATATATGAGCGATCTTGGATCGGAGGAAGGAACAGAGGAGGCCAAATTGCTCCAGGTTCTGAGAGAACCTCGAGCTTGGGTGTAAACATCGAGAGAATCGGTATATTGTGTTTTTATTGGGCACGTCACCGGAATGTGCATAGAGCTATCATAACAAGAATAGTACAGGATACGTTTTTGTGAGAATGCGCAACGCTCTCCGTGCTCACAGGCTTTGCTCGACGTCTTCAATTGACTATATCCTCAGCGGCATGTGCCATCCAAATACATAACAGTCTGGAGAATCGAGCACGACTATACCGTACTCGGGCTTCGTTTGGGCTCAAGCTTGCTGTGGTGTTATTTAATAGCCCGTCAAAACAGGTAAATTTGAGGGGGCTCTTATACGTCCTAGGATTTGACGCTGCTAGAAGGGAAGTGAACAGGAACAAAGAGAATGTACTCAGCAATATGGCTTGCAGATCAAGCACAAGTGATTTATGAGTCAGACTATAGAGCGGTTGGCGAAGACGGATAGGTATGGTGAAAGACTGTGTTGAAGGGTTACTTTGGTGTTTATTTCACCCTCTTCTCAATGAAAGGGTAAACAATATCTGTAGGGAACTTCAGACTCTGCTACGTCCCACCGCCGACCTATGTCAATTGACTACATACAGGAGGGTGATTAGCAATCTAATTCAATGACACATTTTTCTCGGGTAGATAACCAGTACCGTGCGTAGGTGGAGAGGGTACTCATCACCCCCAGACAAACGGGATCACGCGTCAAGACGGAAAACGGGATAGCTGGACGTGCATTCATAACTGCTGTACAAACACAAACATGGTAATATCACCTCCTAGTCCCCAGGTGCATGAGTGTTGCGGCGATCTATGTACCGTGTTCACCTCACTGGAATCAGTGGCTAGTGTAGCCGTGAAAGTGGTCGTTCTCTACAGTGATTATCATGGAACACCCCACTACTAGATAAGAACAAAGAAAAAATACACGGAGGCAAAATTTGCAGCCATTACTTGCACCGCTGACCCACAATTGACTTACCATGTTCCTGGGTGTTCAACTTACAGTCAGAAGACATGTCGAGTGTTGAAAATATTTGTACGTACTTGCCACTCCTCCTTGCTAATCCACAATTGATGAAAAGTTCCCAAGCTCGCCAAGATGCTCCCTCCAAGCCAGCCACCATATCTTCGCTCGATTGGGTTTCCTGGTGCGTGAATTTTGGCCTGTTCATGGATGAGACCAGGGTATGATAGTGCCAAGGTTGGTGGTTGACTCACATGGGGAAACGTTCTTGTAAGTTCGTTATTCAATCTATCAGCAAAACCGGAAAATTGGCTTCCACCTCCGGTCAGAACGACGTTGCCCATGAGAACTTGACGAAGTTCTGCATCGCAAGCGCGAAGCGACTCAGTAATTAAGGCCGGAATGTTTTTAGGAAGGTTCGGATTTGATGCCTGATTTTCATCCTCAGAGTCAATGTCGCAGTGGAAGAGAGAGATAGCGTACGACGAGAGCTGGTGAGTGCCAGAAAAACTGTTCCCCAACCTGGAATCGTTCCATACCGAAGTAGGAGTTGAAACCTGTGGGAAATTCATACGGCCGTGGAGGACGAGACTGGGCTGCGCTGTATATTGTATCAGTCAGAGTGACTTTCCATTCTCATGTCCAAGCGGCACATACGCATCGTTCCACCCTTGATCTAAAACTCCAGCGCAATGTTGAATCCATTCGTCGACTTCGCGCTCCTCCGCCCACTGCCGCCAACTTTCTGTTGTTTTAGCAGCTCGGTCATGACGAAGTGCAAACTGAGGAGGCATATTTGGGTCAACGGGCTGAATTTTAATTGTTAGGTATAGCGGGAAATGTCTCAATAGGAATGAATGAAGCTCACGGCTTTCGATTCAACCAACTGGTGAGGTAAGAGAGCGATACCTTGACGCGCTGAGTTTGGTGAAACGAGAATATGGCGGGCATGTGCGCGGACAAGTTTTGGAAGTGTAGAATAGACAAGACCTAGGAAATATGAGACGAATTGAAGCCCTCAGTGTGACCAACCGTACCTTTACGCAGCACAAAGCCATCCACGACGGGCGTTACACTTGCCATCGATTGTCCAACATCAACAACAAATGCCGTTCCTTTCCCAGAGGCGAAGCTACGAAGGTCCTATTTGAGGCTGTAGAGGGAACCCGAGAGCCTGGACACCTACGCGTTTAAAACACCGGTATTCGCGATATAGAACGCTGGCACTTGAAACTCTTCGAACATGATTTCTGCCATGCGCTCCCGGTTTGCTGGCGTGTTCCAAGTTGGTTCGGTAACGAGTATTGGGTGCTCAGCGGGATTACAACGCATGATATTCGAAATGGCGTTTTCAATAAGTGGTTTTATTGGACTGAAGTCGCTGACTATGTGAAATTACCCTCAACATAATGTCTCCATGGACGGAGAGGAAACTCACTGAGACCATCCATAATAGGGTTTGCTACTTCCATATTCTCCCGCCATATTGAAGGTCCTGACTGACCAATATACAGTTTTGCATATTTTGACCTGTTGGAGGCGTTGTCGTTGGTGTCGCCCATAACAAAGTCAGTGTCCGAACTAGTTGGAAGATGGCCATAGTGAGTGGGAATGATAGCTTTGGGCGTATCATCCCC
>QFDT01008385.1:0-10729 GCA_003315915.1 Macrolepiota dolichaula | reverse complement strand
CAGCTTCGCTCGGGTCGGGTTGTTGACTCGAAGCAATGATAGACGTGAGCATTGACACCAGATTCGCGTACGAGGCTCTACAGACAGGTTTGGTATCGTGTATCGAATCGAGAGCAGAGGACGCACCGGTCAAGTTCACCAATGTTTTGTTTAACGCCTTTCAATGCCTCAACAACTGGAACTGCCCGCTTGCGATATTCATAGTCCTCCAGTGCAGTGAAATCGGCGGCCAAAAATTGATCTTTCTCGAGGGGTGCAATAACCTACGGAAGCCAAACACCATCAGCTATCAGCAACTTCCACAGAAAAACTCAAAGATTAAGTGCACTCACACGTCCGTTGATGACAACACCAACTTGTCCGGCCTTAAGACCAAACCGCCTTACAGCCAATCCCGAAGCCTTGATATATCGCTTATACGCATCTACCGAGCCTTTACCCAACTCCGATCCTAGTCCGAGACTACCAAGCGCATCAGCAACCTTCATCGTTGCCTGTTTGCCAGCTTCAGTGTCCTGGACAGGAACCTGGGGAGAGGAAAGTCTGAGAGCGCGAATAAGTTTCTTCCGCGTAACTTTAGCCAGAGTGCGTGAGGCAATGAGCTGCGTGAGTATCCATGATGTTGGAATCTTTTCTGGGTGGGCCGAAAGCAGCGTAGACGAGGGGTTGTGTAGGAACGTGAGGCGCGTCTGTGAGCTTTCCGTCTACCAGCCTACTTAGTCTATCTTGCTAGCAAAAGGAGAAACAAGGGACGTACGAGTGATTCCAGAGCCTGGGCCAAAATCCCTCTACCTGCGTCTGTGTCAAGATCTGCAATAACAAATAAACTAGACGTGATGGTATCCGACTCTGATCGTCCACGTCAGTTACATTCAGACCTACAGTTAGATGCGAGTAACCTACCCGGGTACAACCAGGAGCCAGTGTCAAGCACGCTCTCTAGTTCAGACGAACTCATGATGTCAGGTACGTTGACAATCTTCAATCCGCCAGGTGTTGATGGCACAATGTACCGATTCCGGCGTTTACTTGTGGCTGGAAGGTCGTAGAAGTATGTTTCCATATTGGTTTCGTCCGAGATGACACTGGTGTAAATCTATTGCGCATACGAAATCGTGACTAAGTTTCGGGGTCGTAGCTTGGAACGGAGGGCGCACCTTTTCTTGTAAATACTGCATCTGTTGTCCAGCCTCGGTCTGTAGGACCCTCAAGAATTCCTGCGATACCAATGCACCGTCAACCCTGAAACAGGATAATACACTGAATACACCACTCACGTCGTCTAAGTTCAGATACTTGCCATTGAAGAATGCATGTCCTCTTCCACTTTTCGACTCTTTCTTACTCGTGCCCAGTCGCACTTCATATTTCCTGATCTTCTCCAAAGGCGTTGTACCTTCTCCTTCTTCCTCGGCTCTTTCGAGGATCGTTTCTAGCTTGTCAGCGGTAGCCGCATCTGGATTTTCTTCAGCTTCGCGAAGGATGAAGGCGTCGTAGATTGATTTGATGGCTTCTGGCGTGACAACTGGGGCTTGGAGGTCGGGTGGGATTTCAATCTCAACAAACTGCGCGAATTTGTCAGTAACGAACGATCATGAGGATTTGGAGGCATGATACCTCGGTGAGGAATGACATGGTCTTCTTTCGACCATATCTCGCAATCATATGGTAAAATATCTTGGCCATCTGCAAACCTACGTAAGGTAGTAGGTGATATAATTCAGAGAAAAATTTGGACGCATATACGCACTGGCTTCGTCATCCACCATTGGTACGACACCAAATCGGAAGGGCAGACCCATCTGCATAACGTTTGCCACGGCCGTAGCGACCATATACAAGTTCTTTGTTTGGGATAAATCCATGACAAGGACGATGTTGAATACATTGCGCTTAACAGTTGGGTATGCGCCCGGGTACATTGGTTGAAGGAGCTACGTCCATGCGCATATCAGTTCGGTGTTCAGTCAGCGGTTCATCAGGGGTAGATCAGACGTACCTGGTATAACGATGGGTTCCAGCGCGCATACCTTCATGACCGCCGTTAGTACACATCACAGAGATAAAAGGTGCTAGCGCACTTTTGGTCCTTTTCAAAATCGTTCCACCAAATGATAACACCACCCTCTTCAAGTCTATCACTCGCGTCAAATAAACCATCCGTAACACCTCCATCCTTCTGCGCACTCGCGACACTTGGGTGCGTCAACACATCCAACGCCTCCTTCCCACCTCCCAACCCAGGCAGGCTCAACAAATTCGCCATTAAGCTCTTTTCCTTCTTCAATAGCCCAAGGAGCCCAAATACATTAACATCCTTGTGGTCGACGTGCATTCCATTCAACCAGAATAAGTTCATGCCACCTTGAACCCTCTGTGCATTGGAGAATAGTTCGTCAGCAATACTATCGTTGACGACAACGCGACGGGATAGGGAAGTTGCATATTTTGGGAAGTTCTGTGAAAGATGGGTGAGGGCTGTTAGGGGGTCGGAAGATTCGGCGATGAGCTGGATAGCCTGGTGTCCAAGTTCTATTTTTGAATGTCAGTGCATTGATTAGCGGGTACAAAGGATCGACGGACTGAGTAGTTCGGCCTCAGAGAGAGGTGTTTTAGTGTCTGGCGCAGTCTCATTCTCAGGGTGTGCTTGGATGAGTGTGACGATTGGGTCAGTTTCACGTTCAAATGCCTCGTCAGCAGCTTTTTTGGAATCCGCTTTTTGTCCAGACTCTGTAACGCATCTCAGCTCGGTAGGCACAAGTATAATGCAACAGAACATACTCTTTCCGGACGCAAGTCGATCATCAACAGCCAAGTAATCCATCTTCTTCAGATCTAGCGCGACACCGTACCCAGAAAGGTAGTTGCGCGCTGACTTAGGTCCTTGGGGGGAGACATAGCGCAAAACATATTCCACATGAGGTGTAGCCTTATTTGCCTGGCTGTACAAGTAATTGTGTAATGCCCTAAAATTCTTTGAGTTCAAGGTCGCGTAGAGGATAGCTGTCCGGTGAGGCCTATTGAGCGTCTTGCTTGGCGGAGGGTAGATGTGGTCAAATGTCAGTATCCTGGGTCTGGCGTACGTTCTATCACAAAGGTCAGTAGCACTACGCGAGATACAAACAAATAAACGCACGACTCCGCATTAGCACCCTCCGATGCATCAATAGTTTCGTGCCCAACCAACTGTACAAGCGACTCGATATCACACACAACTTCTCCATACCAATCCACCCATGATCCGCAATCTGTCCCTTTACTGTCGTCGTGCTCATCTTCGTAGTGCTGATAAAAGGCTTCCAACTTGGGTGTGGCAGCATGTAGAGCAAGGTTCATCTGTACTTCTGCCACATCACCCGCACCTCGGAGGACGCCATGTGTGACGGCAGAAGCGATGCCAGCTTGGCAGAGAGCTTCCGGGGCAGCGGACTGCGCAAAGATAGGAGACTGTGGGTCAGTTAGGTGGTCTAGGAGGGCAAAGAATCCGTCTGGGTTGACAAGCGCTATGGTCTCACTGAGCAAAGTGAATATAAGTGATCGAAATTTCATCGAATACGCGAATATACACTTACAGAATTTCAGGTACGACTGGCGGAGCAGGCCACGACGAAGTCAGCGATATCTTTACAGGTGGACTTACTGCCCCCGACGCGAGGATGGCCAGGGACGAGCCCAGCAGCCTGAGCGCGTGCTTCATGGGATCCTTGGTGAGGAGGAGAAAGCTATTTTTGGACCCATCCACGACGACCGACACGTCAACGTGACGAAGCTCATCTTATCAGATAATTTGGTAGTATGCCCACGTGATACCAAATATAGGATCTTGATCACTAATCTCGTTTTCTTTCCTTCACACAGATAGCTATGGAATTCGTGCCCGCGCCTGCTATCCACCGTGTCCTGTGCGCAGACTGCGGTATATGCCAGCTTTTTTGGTTCCAGATATTTGACTTACAGCGTTTTCCAGGCACACCAATTGTTCCCAATTCCGCAAACCTCTGTGTTGCATGTCTTCGCAATACGTGAGTAGATCCGCCCAACGCAGTCCGACTCTCAGCTCAAATCACCCAGCGTCGACATAACAGAAGGGATTCCCAAGCAAGGTATTCTATTACCACGTATTCTATCCAATTCAACTAACCGATCTTCTCCCAGCCTCGGTTGCTTATTGCCGCAATTGTGAACGTTTTCTATCTCCACCATCCGCATGGACAATCGCACGACCCGAGTCGCCTGAACTCCTTTCTATATGTCTCAAGAAGCTTAAAGGACTAAATAAAGTGCGGCTCACTGATGCCCGCTTCATCTGGACCGAACCCCATTCCAAACGGTTGAGAGTGGCGATAACGATTCAGAAAGAGGTCCGTCTCTCTCTTGGCACGGGTTGGGTATACACTGAAGCATTCTGCTTCGCGTTTAATAGGTTCTTACAAACACGATCCTCGAGCAAACTTTCGAAATCGAATTCCTGGTTCAATATGGCCAATGCCCGGATTGTACTCGGCTAGCGGCGAAAAACACATGGAAGGCTCTTGTCCAAGTCCGCCAAAAGGTGTCCCACAAACGGACATTCTTGTACCTCGAGCAGCTCATCCTCAAGTACAATGCACAAAAGGATACCATTTCTGTCAAGGAAGTGCGTGATGGACTCGATTTCTTTTATAGCCAACGCAGCCATGCCCTTAAAATGGTCGAATTTCTCAATGGCGTTGTCCCAGTCCGGTAAACAATTGACCCACAGATCCATTCTCATTCTACCTACTGATTACTCCCATACAGTTCAAAATCTTCCGAACAACTACTGTCCTCTGACACACACTCTAACACTGCCAATTTCAAATTTACTTACTCTGTCGAAATCATCCCAATTTGCAAAGATGACCTCGTTTGCATCCCTCCTAAACTCGCCCGCTCCCTATCCAACATCCATCCCCTCACAATTTGCACCCGTGTTGGAAACTCTCTCCAGCTAATGGACGTCGTCACCCTGCGTACTTGTGATATTCCCCCAACCATCTACTGGCGCCAGCCCTTCGACTCGTTGGCCAGCGTAACCGACCTCGTAGAATTCACCATCCTCGACATCGAACCCGACTACTCAAAATCACGAGGTAAATATGTTATGGCCGATGCGCAAGTTGCCCTAGCAGCCGCATTCCGTTCTTCTCATAAAACCTCCAAAATTCTCGAAGACGAAGTGATGGACTTTGAAGCTACTGGGCAAGCCAACAACATATTACACACCCGGACGCACCTCGGCGGGATCCTCCAACCTGGAGATACTGCCCTCGGCTACTTCATCACTAACTCCAACTACAACTCTGATGACTTCTCATCCCTCCCGGCGAACCTCCTTCCAGACATAATTCTCGTAAAGAAAACCTACCCAAATCGTAGAAAGAAATCGAAAACCCGTGGTTGGAAGCTGCGCAGTATCGCAAAAGAGGCTGGAGAGGAGGGCGAGACAGGTTCCGGGAGGGGAGTGGTTGGTCGGTTGGGTGGTAGAGACCAAAAGAAGGTCGAGGAGGATTATGAGTTGTTCTTGCGAGATTTGGAGGAAGATCCTGAGATGCGTGCGGGGGTCAATCTGTACAAAGCTAAAAATGATAGAGAGGGTGCTGGTGATGCGAAGATGGTTGGACCCGGTGCGGGTGGACCAGCACACGGGGGTGCGAAGAAGAGGAAGGGGCGCGAGCAACAGCAGAGTATGGACGTGGATATGGGCGAGGCGGAGGAAGAGGATGAGGCTGAGCCGGATTTCCCAGAGGTTAGGTTGGATGAGTTGTTGGAGGACTTTGACGAGATGACGCTTGGAGACGATGATGATACTGAGGGTCAAGCTTGAGATCCATTCTTAGATAACTGTCCCATTATACCGACTGCGTACTCATTTATTTGGTATCATGGTGTCCAATTCAAGTATCAAAAGAAATGTGTAAACGATATAATTAATTACAACTCTAGCCTCGAGCCAACACCTCAATCTCCTCTTCCACTTCTCCGCCTACTTCGTTCTCTTTATCAAGACAGCTCCCTAGTGGCACAGCTGACACCATAATCGGCCTATACACTTGATGCCCTAATGATTGCACCTGTCCTCTTCTTACTCCTCAGTCTCCCCGACTGGTCAGCAACAACCGTCCCCGAATTCAGTCTAGTGTAGCTCCCCTTGTAGTGTCCTGGGTGGGTTTGATCTGGGTAGGCTCTAGGATAGGGGAGTAGCTAGGTTCGGTGGGTGCCAAAGCGAGGGCTTTGCTATATAAACACAAAGACTAGAATTGAGTGGCTTGTGCGTGATCGAGGAGGCATATGCTTTGTACGTTTCTGTGGTGTGATAAGCAGAGAGCGGCGGATCACTTGATTTCCGCGTGATCGAAACCTACGAACGACAGGACGAGTGGTCGTCTAAGTAAAGACAAATTCGAAGCTGACGCATATACATACACAATTCTGGTCAAGTCGTCTCAAGCTGTTTTATAACAGCCCTCCATACCTGCGTATCAGATTTGCCAGTTCGTCAACTTCGACGTCGAATCTTTCTTGGCCCCAATCATCCAGAATTATCATCGGAGGTCTCTCCTGTGGAGGCAATGATTTGCGGGCTCCGATGACGATGGACTGGATATTGGGGGATAAGCTGAGGGTAGAGGAACACGCACAATGAAGTCCCTAATACGCGTGTACGGTGGCTGCCGGACAATTGGTAGTCTATTCAATAATAGAGGGAACCACCCGCTTGCTGGGTCGACAAGTATCCTCGAGTACTTAGTTCATCGAACAAGGGGATGTCGTACAAGGGATGTGGGCTGCCTCGGTTGTCGCACCGGACTCAGTCCTCGTTGCTGACTCTGGGCATTGGGCCCTAAAGGCAGATCGATCCAGGATCACCACCTTATGGGCAGTCGAAGTTCGACATGACAATGAAATGAAATGAGAAGTTTATACCATCCCGAAATAAATCTTCCACCCGCAGTCACTGACATACCCTACCCAACACAAGTCCCTTAAGTCAGATCCTGGGCCCATGGTACCCCCAACATAATGCCCGCCGCCGACTGTCTCGTGCACATATACACGACTATTTTTGCCCACTTTCGTCACCCACTACTACCAGGAACTCCATCGGAACGGGATGATGACCCCGAACAAGGTTCTTACCTCCTCGTGATACCCATACATAGGCAGCCTGGTGGTGTATGATATCACGAGTGGTGAGGACAGACCCAGGCCTCCAAGTGGATGACATCGTACATGGCAAGCCGCGGTTTTCATGTGTATTGAGGGAATAGTAATGTTTATGCGTGGTGCTCAGTTTTCCTGGTAAGTAAACCGGGCTGGTCTGGATTCCAGATTATCATACGCATAGGAGGTACCTCCTTGGTTCTAAAAGGGGCTTTTGACATATTGTATGGTGAAGAGGGAACAGCCATAGACAAGGGATTAATGACTCATCCATGCAGATGACACAATGCAGACTGCATAGAGATGTTCTAATCCTTAGTACGGTTTGAAGAGCTCACGTGTAAATACTACGGCTGATGTCTTGGTGATAGAGTTAGGAAGCCTGTGAAATGAAGAGCAACAAGCTGAACCAGCTTTGTACTCCTGGCAAAGATAACGTTGAAAGGCAAAGTATAGGGGGACGCATTGGCTCCGTCCTTCACACGATCGTGGAGTCCACATTTTAGACTGTGCGGAGTTTACATGCACCCGAAGCCGGTATGCACCTGCATGCACACTCTTCATAGTTCCCTGCAATACAAAGAAGCAGCTTCCTGTGAGGCGTCAGCATGTTTATTGTCGTTATCCTGCTGCGGATATGGTTCTCCCGCTGTAGCATTTCTCGCCGTCTCGGACTTGACCATGGTGATATTAGTAGCAACAAGGGAGGCCTTTAAGAAGCTTCCGGATCGGATGGACGGAGTTTCAAGCGGAAGGATCCTACAGAACATTGAACTTTAGCATAAGCTGATCACGTTAGCACTTACATCGTTCTCAGGAGCACGAAATGCTATAGGATCGCAATGGCAAACCCACCGAGAAATCCGTCTAATACGCTCCGGCCATCCAGGGGCCAGATACGCCTCTACTTGGCTTCCTGACTGCTTGTGTACTACAAATATGTAGTTCCTGTGTACTTGCGATTCGTTCCGCGCTCAGGGAGATGGTAAGTCACAGCCGTCCTGCTCGGAACGGATCCCCAGGTCCCCAGGAGACGTAGCGGAACCAACCGTAACTTACCGTAACGCCTCGGTGCTTCTTCGCATCATCCTATTAACTATCTGATCTTCTGGTTCCTCATACTTCACCTCGGACGCATTGAGTGAGTGTACGATGCAAGGACCACGCCTGAATCTCTCTTATCTTTGAAGTGGCTATCTTGGTTGATTTGTCAGCTTTGTGTTGATACGGGAATGATACGGGTCAAAAACTTGTTCGCTCCTGCTGATCATTTGGATCATTCCAGAACCCAGGCACACCACAAGAGGCCCACCAGTGAACGTGCAGGAGCCAAATCGTACGACCTAGTCTGCGTTCATACGTGGAACCTCTGTTGGCAGGAGCGAGCGCCAATCATCTGTTGCCGCCTGACCTATGCCTTCGCCACAGATACTTATGGTAGTGCATGCTTCATGAGCATAAGGTGCTATTTTTTAGGCTAAATTGCGATTCTCATCAAGTCGTTATTAGCTCTAGTGGCGAAATCATGAGCTGGACCTCGACTCAGAAGCATCATTCGGTTCGATTCAAGGCGAGCCCTGGGAGAAGAATGCTGTTCTCGAGAGAAATGTGGGTGTCGTGTACATGGACTCTGTTGCCAAGTTGCATCGGAGGTGTGAGTGTTCGTTACACACTTCTATGCTTCCATGCCAAGGTACCCACTCGAAGCCAGGGATAAAATTAACAAGTCATCAACTTCATGAATTCAACGAATAAGCGGGATCTCTGAAACTCGAACACAACGAAGTAAGGTCAAGGGGGAGGGGGAATACTTACATACATTCTCATATACCTCTCCTGGGCTTCTGTATCTCTCGAGATACAAACCCTGTACTTCTTTTGCCTGCGCAACTCTTCTACGGGCCGTAAGTACGTTTAGCACGGCGGAAACGGCTTTGCGGCCGAACGGTGCGAGAACGATGGCCGGTGCAGGGATGCTCATAGATAAGAGACATCCGGTGGAGCCAAGATAAGGGTGGGTATATTTCAATATCAAGGCCTGGCGTGATCGTCAGTCTCAATTTAAGTGCCACTTTCAAAGTCCGGCAGTCAACCTTCTCAAATTCAACACATCATTCAAATTGTGTGAGCGCGCATAGACAGACGTAGGCCCGTGTACATGTGTCGAAATTCAACATTATTTTCTGCCGTGTGTCGCATGTTTTATGACGACGCCCACACACGACTTTGTGTGATGCCACACAGTTAATAGGCTAAACCCTCTCCGGAAACCTCGCAGCCGCCGCCACTTTGCGACAGCAGTTGACATGTGGTTCTTGAGTGTCCTGACGAAGGTTTTCCTAGTTTTACCTGTAACCCGATGAGCCACCCCCTTTTTACATACAATTATGCAGTGTCCTGGACCAGCCCCCAGTTGTCACCACGCGGATAACCCTGGAATGGAACTTCTGGACACATTGAAAGGGTGCGAGAGGGTCGAATGTGTCTTGAGGCATCCTGAATCTGCCTGGTCGAGGTACGACCCCAACGCCGCGCGCTAAGTCTCCATGGCAGACCCCATAAGCTAAATCACTTGAGGGAACAAACCAAGGGACTTGGTAAATTGATTACGTGGGACGCCGCATCATATGATATCCAAAATGAGCATTACAAGACCTTCGCGAAGACTGGTTTGAAGGGCCATGGGTGTCCTAGACAGTCCGCGTTCGTTGGATCTTCCCACTGCTCGGAATCAGCTTTCCCAACAATTTGATGAGGATGATTGGACTGTACTCAGGCGTTCAACCTGAAACCCCAAAAGATGTGTTGTAGTTTGTTGATTGTCTTTGCGCACGGTTGCGCTAGTATCAACATCAGATTGATTGTAATTATGACGCTCCTTCTGACGGAATCATGTGGGAACCGCGAGCTCCACGAACGACAACAGTAGTACACTAGAGTCATGGAAATCTTTAGAAACTAACGGAAACAGAATTGCTGCGGTTTGTGCGGCGTGGAGACCCTAGGGAGTGACTTCATTGATTGGAGGACCTATTCTTAGACTTCCTTTTGCTGGATCCCCGGCCATCGATTCCACGGGAAAAACCCTGTCAAAAGCAACCTCATACCACTTATCAATTCAGAACCAAGCGAACGGCAACGGGCAATGGCTATCCGACTGTCCCTTGTCGTTGTCCTGTTACTTGGGCCAATCACAGCCTCCTTGACAGTTCTCCCCAAGAGCGCAGTTTGGTTATTTATAGTCATGTGCCAATCATGGAGGCGTTCAAGCTCGTCGCCGGTTTTACCCTCAGCGGCTAACTTCCCGGGGGAGGAGGTGGCGAGATTTTTACGCTGCGAGAATAGCGACAATAGTCAACCCAATGGGGCATTCCTTCACTCAGTGTTGTTCTATTTTTACCGATCAATCGGTTTATATGATGCATCTGAGGGTTTTCATTGAGACTGCAATGAGGCAGAAATTGAGAGGTATATACATGACATTAACGTAGTCAGTACTATGAAAGGCAGTGTTGAATGAGAACGAATGAGCGGTATCTTTCCGGGT
>QFDT01008381.1:0-34216 GCA_003315915.1 Macrolepiota dolichaula | reverse complement strand
ACCTTTGCACCAGGGCGAATAAACACATCGTCCAACCCACCAAGCACACCCGCCGCGAGCTTACTCCTGAACGGATTCCACACTCGGTATTCAATCTTCGTCCCTTCCTCTCCACCATCCACAGAGATTCTCTTTTCTCCATAGACAGACTCTCCAGGGGCAATATTCTTCGTAACGAGCATCTGCTCCTTTCCTTTTGCAATAAAAATCCCACCGTGTCTGTGCGGTTCGACAATCACGTTCGCTCCGCCTCTTGCACCCCCACGACCACCGCCTCGTCCACCCCTGGGTGGTCCTCCACGACCGCCTCCACGACCACCTCTAGCACCACCACCACGACCCCCACCTGCGCCCCCTGTGAAAAATCAAGCAAAGAATTAAGTGAAGTTTTTTTTTTCAGATTGTTAGAGACGCACCACGTCCACGAGGAGGTCCTCCACGTCCTCCACCGCGTCCTCCACCAGGTCCACCCCTCCCTCCTCTCCCTCCTCCTCGTCCACCAAACCCACCCCGTCCACCAAATCCACCTCGTCCGCCTGATTCGCCTGTAATCATATCCTTATCAGTCACCTGTATTCTATTGGGCAAAAAAAAAAAAGATAAAAAACGTACCGAAAGCCATTTAACTTTTAGTTTGAGGACAAACGCAGAACGCTTGGTGTCCTGATTTTTGGAATTTGGCAAGTTGAGTGCGAAACTGCGGTTGGCCTAGATTGTCGTTTCCAAACACACACAATTTTTTGGGTTGCCTATTTTGGGAGTGGTTGTGGGAAGTATTACATCTTATCTTATCTCGTTCAACCGCTCAACAACAAATGTTACCCGCAATCGCTAATCAGAGAACGGGGCACTGAGGACAATCTCAGCACAACGGAATCCCCTTTATAATTCACCGGTGTTGCGCCAATCAATCAACGATTCCACAACTCTGTATACGCAAACTTATCTTATGAAGCGCTTGAGAGGCTCATAAACCGCGAAGAACACTGTTTTCTTCCCACTCGGCCCCGGATCAATATTCGCTGTAGTTACACCCCTTGCGCTTCATGACCACATTTTTCGAGTCATGAAAAGAGTAACCTCTGATGGTCACAGACCAATCACCACCTCCCACACACCAACATTCAAATACTACAAGGATAGAAAACAGTGGACCACAAACTGCTTCAAGTCATCACGAGCACCAGAGGAGCTTCACACAAATGAGGAACAGAGAAGTCACTTGCATCTCTGAAAGGTGAGAGCGGGCCGTCTAGAATGGTCCCTCGACATGTCAGATACCCATTATGACTTTCCCATTCTCCTCATCTTCTGACCACACCAGCTCCTCTATACTTTTCCCTTGAGTGGCTTAACGTACAGAGTGATATTACACAACCTTAAATTTACGTTTACGCAAACCTTCAGATGTGTTGTTGCTGATTTGGCGAATGCTGGAAATTACAATATCTGAGCGGTTAAGACAAGCGCCATGTTCGACGCCCAGACCATTGGAACCGAATTCTCTTCAAGCACCTTCCATAAATTCCGGGTGATCCCAATGTATATCAGGTGAGCCTGATCCTGGTGCAGCACGACAACTAGTGAACGACTAGAAGCGGGTTTTTTCGTATTGCGGGTGTCATTTTCTTGGTTATATACAGTATGGAAAATGGGATAGCCTTCTTTGCACAATACCTCAAGGATGAAGCTGATAGGTCAAGTGTTTTGTAGCGTGTCGACGTACTTGGATGCAAAGAGCAGTAAGAGTCGGTCAAAAGGATATGTGAGACAGATTCTGATTATCCACCGGGAGAAAGCAAATGGTGGCTGATTTTCACCTCCAACCCTCCTTCGTGCCAATAAGGACAGACTGAACAGGATGGTACATGTCAGATCATTATATTTCTCATTCTGCGGATGCCACAAACAATGTCTCTTTCGGGCTCAGCGTTGTCCCCAAAGGTTTGAACTCAACAACGTTCATTGGTCGCCAGTTAACACGCGCCGATTGATGTTATTCAAAGCTCACTTACCCGACCATGGCCTGCAAGCACCCTCACGATACTTTGTCTGAATAATGATTCGCGTACCTAATGAATAGCTGCGTAGGGTGTGTGCTGACACCAAGTTTTCGTCCGGGACGATTCAGAGCAGTGAATATCCTAGAAGCTCTTCGGAAATTACGTAGAAAGGTGGGGTGCGGTGAATGTGTTAAGATGTGAGCGTCAATTATTATATGTAAATTCTTGGACCAAGGATCTTGGATCCTTCCGTTTTCTTCCTCACAGTGTTCACTCCGACAAAGTGCGACTACGATTTGTTCCTTGCATCGAACGTGACGAGTGGGCGACAGAATATAATTCTAGGGCCCTTTGCCGCTTGCGAATATAAACTTGTACTGGATAGGATTCGCCTTATTGAATGCCATACCGCCGCTCAGACTCTCTTGGCGGATTCGCCACAGATCGGGGTAATATATATGCCAATTAAAATACCGCATATCACATGAACAGGCTACAGCGAGCTACTGCCGTCGGCTTCTCGGCCCCACACATATATCCCATCATATCTGGAACGCAGCGTGAACTTTCCCAGTTCTAAACTTACATACAACATATACTTGTCTCGTTAATATTCTCACCCTCACAAACAAAGAATGCCATTGATTCGTTGTACTTGCCAGCATCCTGCGTGAGTCACGGACCAAGACCGGTAACATCCATACCATGTATATTTCGATTGCAGGTCCCCTCTCTCACCACGATTCTCGGGCCAAACTTTGCTAGTCTAGCGTGCCGTCGTGCATATCGTTCCCAGGCCTCCACTCTCTTGTCAGGGCTCCACGAGACTTAAAAGCCTTTTCAACTCCAACGACATTTTTCTATCCCGCGAGCTCTTTTTGGTCTGTCTCATTTCCTGGAGAACGTCGGTGGTGGAGTGAGAACCCTAGTTTGTTCATCGCGTTTTGGACTTTGTTAATCACTGGGCTATCCTTCTCTCACGACTTGGAAATCTCAAGGCCTCACTGTTCTGCCTTTACGCCCCTCCGTCTCCCACCTCTCAATTACGTCCAATAATAAGGATCATAGTCTCTATCAGCTCACGAAAAAGTTACGTCCTCAACGCAAAAGTGAGTCTCAAGTTTCGTATCATGTCTTGCCATTCGTAAGATGACTCGTTTTGCGAATTGGTCTTACCACTCATTCACCAAACCCCCGAAAATTCCCCTCCTTTCTCTTCCTTGGCTTGTGTCCTTTGTTGACACCGCAAAAAAACCGCACGAAAAATTGACTCTCCTTCCCCTCTGTTCAGATTAGGTTACCCTCCTAACCATCTACCATGCATTCAATCGGATCCATTGACGAGAAAGCACCTGAATCAGCAAGAATATCATCTTCTTCCGATATTAAGGATCCGTCCCGGAATGACGTTGAAGCTATCGATGATCTCGAGGAACTACCTCAAAGTCAATCACTGAATACCAGCGAAATAAGCAAACGACGAGCGGGAATGAGCGAAGACTTATCTCCTGATCTCACCAGTGCTAAGGAGTTGGCAGGGTCACGTGATGACGAGGAGGGGGAAGAGGAATTTCCGGATGGAGGTTGGAGGGCTTGGCTTATCGTCTTTGGAGTAAGACTTTCTCTTGTTGTTCCGCGTGGATGATATTGATCAGGTTGTATATTGTAGGGCATGTGTAATACATTTGCAACGTAAGTTGATGAAAATCAGAGATCAATTGGCTAGCGGACTCGGACTGATACACCTTCGGGTTTAGTTTTGGTTATGTTAATGCCTGGGGTGTAAGTGTGCTTGATCAACAACCAGACTTCGCATGGCCTTATGAAATTTATAGATCTTTCAATCGTATTATCAACAGACGCTCCTCAGAGACTTTTCTCCTTCAAGCATGTAAGTGATTCTGCGCTATAACAATGTTGGGACATCCTCACACCCCTTCGAACCGTAGAGCCTGGATAGGATCTATACAAGTAAGAAAACATTGACAAAAAATATCTTGAAAGACTAAAAATCTCTTTAGTATGCCCTCGTATTCTTCCCGGGTTTGTTCGTTGGTCGCCTCTTTGACCTAGGCTACTTCCGCTCTGTGCTCCTATCCTCTAGCGCCCTCCTCGTACTTGCGACCTTTCTGATAGGCCAATGCACAAAATACTGGCACTTTCTGCTCTGTCAAGGAATCGCTACTGGTGTATGTACATATTGATATTCAAATCAATGCATACTTGATTAATTCATGAATGATACAGGTAGCGGCTGGTGGCGTTTATGGTTCTAGTAACCCAATTGTCGCACATTGGTTCAAGAAAAAGCGTGGTCGAGCGTTAGGGTTCATAGCTATTGGATCTTCGTTAGGAGGGACGACGGTCCCAATTGCCGCGAAGAATTTGATTCCTCGCGTTGGGTAAGTAGCTTTTTCCTTCCTCGAGCTTCAAGTCCGATCTCTTTTCTTTAGATTTCCATGGACAATGAGGATCATCGGGTTTATTCTCCTCGTCGTTCTTGGCGCGTGTAATCTGGTCAGCATGATAAACATTCACGTGTGACGGGACCCTCATAAAAACGTAGGCAACGAGACCTCGCCTCCCTCCCGTGAACATTAGAGGAGGATTGCTAAATCCCGCGGCATTCAAGGACCCTCCATATACGCTATACTGTGTTTCATCATTCACTACCTTCTTGGGGATCTATACAGGCGCGTTCATTCTTCTCTTCAGAACAACGCCGCATCTAATGGCGTTTTGTGTAGTATTGACATACGTCAACGTCAGCGCGACTCGACTTGGAAGTGCACCCGATTTCGCATTCTACTTTGTTGCCTTCGCCAACGCAAGCTCTCTCTTTGGCCGGTGGACGGCGGGTCTCATCGCGGACAAAATCGGTACGCTAAAAATCCCCCACATATTATTCTAAGCCTCTTCTCAACCTACGTATACAGGACCAATGAACGTCATGATCCCATTTACCTTCTTCTCTGGAATCCTCACCTACGCCTGGCCTTTTACACGTTCCACGGGTTCGCTTATTGCCGTGACGATTCTATATGGATACTGCTCTGGAATGTATGTTTGTCTCTTGACAAACCCTATTATGAACTTTGGTGGAGAGGGCGATGCTGGGAGGAGGATTGGGATGTTTATGAGTATAACTGCCTTGGGTGCGCTTGCTGGTCCGCCTATTTCAGGTGCTATAAATTCAAGCACTGGGGGGTTCAAGGCCGTAGGACTGTATGCTGGTCAGTCTTTCGTTCAACGTATGCTATTGATTTGATTATTGAATGGGTTTTATTTTAGGGAGTATGGTTCTTCTGGGAGTATCGTGTTCGATTGCTGTGAGATACCTCGCATTGGGTCGGTGGGTTGGTAGAAAGTAATATTGTGATGAAATTCAGAATGTGGAGGGTTGGTATGGTATAGATTCACAGGTCTAGACACGTATTTTCAATAATACATAAATCCCGTGACCCATTTCAGCCAGCAGCATCCCCATTCTCCAGGACTTTGGCGTTTTCCTCAACCGACTACCACACATAGTCATATTTCAGTCAAACAGTCTATGATAGGGTGCTCTCAAGTTCCCCCGCATTAGCCACACTATTTGAGCAGAGCGTTTAACGCGGTTGGTCGGATAACCAGGCTACAACAAACTCACAGTGGATTGATGATATCAATGATTGCGGCCGTAGGGTACGCGCTTCCGGTGTGTAGTAATATCGGTAAATATATAACGTGCCTTCATGTGGATACTACGCGCCTCGGGCTTAGGTAGGCATTTAGATTTAGACGAGGTTCAGGGTAAGGACTGCTACATAGTATGTGGGCCTGGGAAACATGATTTTGGGTTCAGGCAGGAAGGAATGACCTGACACATAGCGTCGAACGAGCAGGCACAAGGCCATTGCCTACATATATTGCTTGGGATTATGTCGAATTGATGATTATGCTACGAGTGATCTAATCAGTTGCAACTCTTTATTTATTTTTACTGATAACGAAAATCGGGATTTACACGAAATGGAAGGGCGTTATAGATGGCCGGTATAGTGTATGAACAGACTTGGATAGCTCGGGTATTTACCGTAGAACCATTGCCAGAGCACTCTCAGGCTATCCTGAGAAAATCGTAGCACTTGCCAAGCCAATCAGTATTCAATACTCGAATACAGTTGATTTTCGAGCAAGCGATTGGCTGATGTAGCAGGCTTCACGAATCGAAATACCCATCTCCGATTGGTGTCGGGAGGTTTATCAATATTTTTGTTTCCCGACTTTGCGGGCATTGAACGACATATTGGCCGGGTCCCCGACTCTTCAGAGGTTTGGAATCCCGCGATACCGTTCGCATTCGAGTACGAGCAGGCTTGTTCGCAGTCGCCTCACCTAGCACAACACCCCTAAGATCATCCGTTGCACTGGCTCCTTTAGTGACACGCACGCACAGTATTGTGCGTGGAACGTTATTGAGCCTTACGTTGATGCTTCGTAATGAGCACTGTTGCTCACATTCGACGTCTAATTAAACTACTGGTTCTCTAACTGCCATTGGGAGTCCTTTACGGCTTCTACTGCGGGGCGCATTCGATCTTGCTTCCGGTGAGAAGGGATTCATATGAGTGGTATCGATTCGTATCATGGGTATTGTGGAGTTCAACAAGTCCAAGGTTGCTGACAAGCTTTTTATGGGAGGGGAGAACATTGCTGCCTGAAAAGTTTACTGCTTCGCTTGAAGCCCATAATGACGTTTCATCAGTATTTTGAAAGGTAGGAAATTTTGGTGCTGCGACGGGTTACTCCAGATGAACGTATACCTGGCGTGATATTGATGAATACCTAGTGTGTGCAGGCTGCGGTAGGAATAAGTAGCCCACATCATCACCCTCAAGGCTGTTTTCAGTCGTTTGGTGTCCACCCTTTGGGCTCACATCAAAATTTCGGCGGCATGAGGCCTGAGGCTTACGTGTCCGGTGAGTTATATTTATAAACTTCGACACCTGGCGCTGTGGTTGTCTAGTTCGACTGGTTGACAAGACGACACTCTCTTTACTCCAAGGGTTACTCGGAGCCAGATTTCATCTTCAATAATTCAACAAGGGATAGTGGTAGTAATCGACCACTGGATCCCTCTCTGTTTCACTATGCGAGATGGAGAGAAAGTCGGAGAGGGCGCATCGCTTGGGAGCACGGCACCGTCGTATAATGTAATCAATTCCCGTCACGTTTCATTTCGGGGCTGTAACTGCGGAGGGGGCTGCGCGGATCTACTCATACACACAGGGCGGTATTCTTGGGAAAATACGAATGAGGTGCTGCGCTCAAAAATCTGAGCCTAAGTCTAGGATGGGCGTGTGATCGATAGGAGGGACCATTTGCTTTGGGGCCCCAACTTTGTCCATAATTCGTAATCAATGGGTGCCAACATTACCTTTCTCATTGATAGGAAACATCATGCGCATCGCGCGAGTTCAACGTATTTTCTCTTGGGTATTATTCTTCACATGTGTACCAGTGAGAATGTCGATCTGCCATGACGAACAAAGGTGTCGCGCTGTGAACAGGTGGGCGATGCTATCGGCCCCAATTCAATCCATGCATTTCGGACGGCCTCCATATCGCGGCTGTCTCCACAATCCTCGGAATCAAGTGTAGTTTACCGACGCGATGAACGTGCTCCTGATGGCGTATTTACCCATGGAGCAGAGGAACGAGTACAGAAGCACATGGTCTATTTGATAGCATTTCTCTTATCCGAATTTAGGCCGGTAAGTAATCATCTGGCCGGTGTCCGACCCCCCACAAATATAGATCATTCCGACTGCGCATGTATTCAATGGTTTCAGGAAGACATTCTGAAATTCACCGGCAGGTGGTGCACCTGCATACCTCCAGGGTATACTACTATGAAGAGATTCCAATGGGAATCAAAGACCACCATCGATAAGCTAGCTGTGAGTATCAGTCTGAGAGATGATTGATCCGTGGAAGTTGAACGGGGATCGATCCCATCTTTGATTCGGGGCACAAGGTACTTGGTTACATCTATTTTGTCCCTTATTAAGTGCCTTTTTAAAATAGGCAATGTTCCTGAGCCCGAGCCCGAGCTCGAAAGGCGCCATGAACGGCAGGGTCGCGCACAAAATTTTATCATACGTTCGCATTTTTCATGCTCGATGGGACTGCAATTGTTCAATTGGTCGGACTATACTGTGTCTTCTCCCGCTAATCATCTCTGACCTATGTTAACCAATTCAGTAGCTTTCGAAATCAGGCCAAGGTAATGAGGTCATCACCTCATATGAGTTAGTGAGTTGTTGGCGCGTCCAACGACGAGCGCGCACGTCCTAATGTCGGAGTATCTATTCCGTCCATTGACATACTGGTTCGGAGCACACACCGGGTTGAGCTTGTTGATCTTAGGGTAGACGCCCTCCATCGACCTAGAATATTGGACGCACAATCCTATGGATCTGGGGATCGAGTAGCAGCCGCCTTACTTGGGCTATGCCGGACGAGAAATTGGTCGGCCATCACAAATAGTCGGGGTGACACTGGGACAGCGAGTATGTTGCTGACGGCGTGCGCTGATTAGGATGACTGATTTCTCAGCAGATATTTTTAATTCGAGTTTCAGATGTTCACCTGAACAATGGTAAGCTGGTTACATTATTCGGGGACGAACATTTATGGGTGAGGAGATGCACCTAGTCCTACGGTGACTAGTCCGGTATCGCGTCAGAGCGAGACCTCCTACGCGTAGTTAAGCGATGCTATGTCGGGTCTTTGCTTCACCGAAATTTCCGGGATGAGGGGGGTTGAGGGGTAATCATCTCCCCTCACGGGTTCTTTAACTATGCTCCCGGTGTCAACAATCATTACAAGTCATTCTATAAATAATGTTGAATCAAACCTTGGCTGCTCATATCTGTTACAGATGCACGAGCGACGATGGCCCCTGTATATAGAACTAAAAGTTGGACTAGACCCAGGTCGTGTAAGCAGCACTTTACGTCACGAGCCACATCACGTGTATCCCTGACTAGTTGATGACTGTCCCTTCATGCTGAATACGATGGTGTACCCGGTAGTCTCTCACTGCAAAGTCCCGAATATTCACTCTGTTCCACAAATACGAACGGTTGTGCTCTGAAGATCGCCGCAGTCCTCGTAATGCCTTAACTGGGACGCGCAGGAGAGCAGTAGGATCGGCGCGCAAGGAGTGAGAGTGCGGCCAATTGAATCCTTGTCGCTGGATCCCCTCTTCGCTTGTTGCCGCTTACTGTGACTGATAGTATCGCTCAACAGCATGCGGTACAATCTTCTTCCGCACACTCTTCATTCCCCATACAACCTCCGGTTTACTTGGCCGTCTTATTGTCACTAGAACCGTACTTTTACTCTCTCTATCAGAATACAATCCGGTTGGTCCAAACAAAATTACTGTGGCTGGATCTTGGAGTATGCTGACGTTTTGCTCTGCTAGCAATACGAGTCAGAAAAGTTCATTGCCATACTGAATAGCCGAATCAGGTCTATTTCCACACTCCCCCCCCTGTGCTTGATTCCTCTTGCTCTTTCGAGCGCTGAGTGATCTACGTTTCGCCGGGAGTACGTGCTCATTGACTGTACGAAGTCCCCATACCAAAGTCATGTGAAACCAGATTTCGATCTCTGTCCTCGTTTGGGCAACGAGGAATCTTGAGCTTCGAAGCCTGTCTGCATAAATACACCCCGGTTGATTGACCAGAACTTTCACTCATCGCATCACATTCTCCATGGCCACTGTTGAGAAAATCACGCTTCCAACATCCGGATCTGCGGCAGTGGATGGAACAAAGGTCGTATCAACGAGGTCGAGTGACACCGACTTGAGTGTTGCAAACGAAAAGAAAAGAGGTCAGGGTAGTAATGTTGTCCCAGAGGAGAGGAGGGCCGAAACTGAGAAGGTGGAGGACGACTTTCCGGATGGGGGTTTGAGGGCTTGGCTCGTAGTTGTCGGAGTGCGTCACTTTCTTTGTTCTTGGCTGTGCTGCCCATTGATGCGCGCGTCGTTTAGGCATTTTGCAACGCGTTCGCTACGTGAGTTGTTGTTCACTAATACCCCAAATCATATCACTCAATTACAAAAAGTGTCGGTTATGTCACTTCATGGGGTGTATGTACACATGATCTTTCCATCTTTTCGCGCAATACCCACATATATCTATTGCAGATTTTCCAGGAATACTACGAGAAAAATCTTCTGGAGAACTATTCGCCTGCCGTGATGTGCGTACCCCCTTCTTTCCTTCCCCAGTCGTTTTTTTTTGAAACGCAAGTCTCTGATCCTTTTAATAGATCATGGATAGGCTCCATTCAAGTACGTGAAATTTGTCTTATTCAACATCAAGTTCATGCTTATACTGTCTATGAATATAGTACGCCCTGATCTTCATGCCAGGACTCGTCGTCGGCCGTCTTTTTGATATTGGCTATTTTCGTATCACATTCATGCTCTCCAGCGCTTTGCTCATAACGTCGGTGTTCCTCGGCGCACAATGTACAAAGTATTGGCACTTCCTATTATGCCAAGGTTTTGCCTCTGGGGTATGTCGTACGACTTTGATTTACGTTGCCAGTCTCACCCCATAAACAGCTTGGATGTGGCGGCGTATTTTCACCTACGCATGCGATTCTTTCACATTGGTTCAAGAAAAAACGAGGTCTTGTGTTGGGGTATATGGCTGTCGGCGCCTCTGTGGGCGGAGTAGTTTTGCCAATTGCTGCCTATAAGCTGATTCCTGAAGTCGGGTACGTATCTCTCATCACTTCTCATTGTCTGGGTCTTGATATGACCCCTGTTCAGGTATCGTTGGGCCATGAGGATCCTCGGTTTTATCATGGTTGTGGTTTTGGGTGTGTCCAACTTGGTATGTTGGTCTTCATCGATTACTTGAACACTAACCGAGTGGACTCTCATAGACAGTAAGACGACGACTCCCTGTCACAAAAGTGAAGGGCGGATTGTTGAACTTGGCAGCCTTCAAAGACATGACTTATACTATATACTGCCTTTCCGCATTCTTCATTTTCTTGGGGATTTATACTTGTATGGGGTTCTCTCACATCGCCGATCTGTCACTGAACCTTCTCATCACAGTTTTGATTTACGCCAACGTCAGCGCCGCTGTAGCCGGGATCAGTCCTAGCCTTGTTTCATACTTTGTTGCCCTCGCAAATGCTGGTTCATTGTTTGGACGATGGGCTTCGGGAATACTCTCCGACAAGATTGGTTCGTCCCAGCCTTCTTATCATCACCTTCCGCACCTAATTATATTTATTTGATTATAGGACCATTGAATGTTATGATTCCATTCACACTCTTTGGTGCTGCTTTCACATATGCCTGGCCCTTTGCACGCTCGGCTGGTTCCCTCATACCTGTAACAATTATCTACGGATTTTGTTCGGGCATGTTTGTTTCGCTCATGACTGCCCCTATCATGAGCTTGGGTAAAGAAGGAGACGTGGGCAGGAGAATCGGGATGTACATGACTATCTTGGCTGTTGGTGCCCTTGTTGGCCCACCGTGCTCGGGTTGGATCCAGCAGAGCTCTGGAGGATTCGAGATGGTTGGTATTTTTGCTGGTGCGTTTCTTCAATACGGTGTGTGTCGTACAGATTCTGATTTGAGATCACAGCGAGCTCAGTCACCCTGGGTACCGGGCTTATGGCGATTGTGAGGGTTATGCTCTCAAGAAAATGGGATGCAAAATTATAAATTTGGTTGTGGCTTTTTTTTTACCATTTGTATGGGTAGAATTGGACTATGTGATGCTTCGGGCGGGAATCGAAGCGTTTTTTGGTGAAGTGCTTTTTTTTATTAAACTACCATTTATATCGGTTATCGCATTTGCGCATACTTGTCATTGTACATTACCCCCATTGAAATAATAGATCACAATGCCCGAGCGCTACAGTATCTTCTCCGCGGCAGGAGTTTGACCATGAAGTCGGTGCATAGTTGATCCTTTGGTGGGCTAGGACAGACTACTAACGAATTAAGAGTATGTCCTATAGTACTATGGCATGGCCTTCTCAGTGATGTTGACCACAATTGGATTGGACGGGGATCCCGTGTGTTTAGTGGCAGCGCACAAGGTCATTAAAATCTTGGCATTCTACTTTTAGCTAATGGCTCAGGGGCATGGCACCACAATTTCCGCGCACCTTTGTAAGCTGTTTCCGCTCTTACTGTCTGCAGGCTCACTACAAAAGTTTCAACACTCTTTCCTTTGGTCGACATTCCCACTCACTTCTGGCGTTTCTATCAGTCGTAGCGTGTGGGCCGGCTCGGTCACTGTATGCATCTTCCCGAGCTTGACCCCTGGTCCACAACGTGTATTGTGCATGACTTCCGAGGAGTGTATCGTATACCAAAGGCAAGAAGTAAGTTCGTTTGAATACTGAGCCTTGGCTGCGAGCATAGTATTCTTCTATATGCCAAACGAAGGAAGACGTGTCATTTCGGACTTGCTTTCGCCCTCCGCTTACATTGTGCTGTCGTATGTCAGTTCTCATGCGAAAGAGTTGTCAAAGAAGTTGAGCCCTCTCTATTTACCGGAACCTCCCAAAAATATACAGAATGGTGACCCGTCTCAGCTTTTTTTTTGTGTAGATCTGTCCTCGAATGTCTCGCGACTAGCCGATGTATAGACGTTCAGGAGAGAGAGGAGTGCAAGTACATATTGTCAATTGACTTCTTTGCTTGACGCGACTGGTTCTCAAGTTTTAGGTTCACTGGCTTAGCGACGGTTCCGTCCTATGGTCTTTGTTTCAAGCATCATATATCATGTGTCGCGCCCCCGCCCCGTGTAGTTGCTGTAATGTGCCGCCGCGAGTGAGCGTTGTAGACCTTGATCGAACCCACACTGGCCTTTGTTTGTCCAGAGGCCGGGTTTCCAGGGATCCGGCCACCTAAACTCCCCTGCTTCACTATCTTTCGTCTATCGCTTGATCGTGCTCCACCAGGTAATCCCGGCACCGTGCTTCTACAGATACTGATATAATATCCGTAGGCCCACTGTTCTTATGATGCATCACCAACTCTACGCGAGATGGTCTGAACGTCTGGTGACTGATTCAGTAATCTAGCACACTTTGATCACGTGGAGATCAGACCGCTGAATCCACTTTCTTCCAGTCACCTGAAACTCGTTACACTCCTTCGTACGGAAATGAGGGGCACTTATCGACATTAGGGTATGGACCGGGGACTGAGGTCGATGACCACTTATCAACGGATGTCAGTGGTGGTAAGCTCTGCGGTGATCTGGTGTTTCGTGATGCCCGCCCCCAATCCTACCCCTGCGCTCATGGCAGCTTTCTTCATCATTTCAAATTACCGGATCCTTCGCAGAACGCTCGCTGGGAATTACTGCAGTCAACCACATTAATATTTGTCTCTCCAGCCCAACCGAGCGCGGGGCCGCTCGGCTTGAGATTCCAAAGCCATCTCTGGTACTCAGGGGGATCACACGACGCTCTCGTGCTTGCAGTCTGGGGACCGATCACGCTACATATTCAGGCCGAGTGGTGATGCATTATGATATATGGACCCCATTCGAAATAAACCTGAAGAAGACATCGTGGTTTACTTTCCACAACTGGGCAGATTTATATTTAGTGTCATACTCTCACTCCTCTAGAGTTATCGCACGTGGGTCTGATACTCCGAACCTGATACCGCACGGACCAACGAGTTCCCCTTCCCCTTGTTGTCCTGTCACTCGGTGATCCCTTCTGCATCTGACATTTGGTGTTCCTGGAAAGTCGGTGATCGCGCGACCCCCCGGTCAACTATGGTTGTCATCGAAGAGCTGAGGTCATCGTCAACACCAAGGTTATCAACAGGCGGTACCAAAGGCAGACAAGCAGGAGGTCGGGTTTTCGAGGAACTCGGTGTATCACAAATGTCTATTGAGTATGATGGCAATGTATCAGCGCCGGGAGAGATTGAGGAAACAGTGTCGACAAGGACAGTTGAAGAGGACGAAAAAGAGGAGTTTACAGGGACGGTTGAAGAGGATGAGTTTCCTGATGGTGGTCTGAGAGCCTGGCTCGTAGTTTTTGGTGTACGTTATTTATATTTGGCGTTTCTGGCTCTGATTCGGAGCGATCCAGTCCGTGTGCAATGCATTCTCTACGTGAGTTATACTGCATTTATCGTGTAGTTTAAGACGTCCTCAACCACGACATGAAGTGTCGGATATGTGACTTCGTGGGGTGTATGTACTTACTATCTCATCATTCGAATATCTTTGTGAATTGCACCATAGACATTTCAGGCCTATTACCAAGAAGCCATCTTGCAGGAGTTTTCTCCTTCGAGTATGTGAGTATTCCTTCTATGCTTTACCAAGTTATGGGCTAATCGTTCACCGCAGCGCCTGGATCGGTTCTGTCCAAGTGAGTCGAACCTCCGCATTTTCAAGGCAGTACGCAAATCCCCTTTTCCCCACAGTATGCACTCGTCTTCTTCCCAGGACTTCTTGTTGGTCGCCTGTTCGACTTGGGCTACTACCATGTTGTATTTATTTCCTCCAGTGCCTTGGTAGTCGTTGCGACATTTCTCATAGCTCAATGCAAGGAGTATTGGCAGTTCCTACTCTGCCAGGGCGTCGCCGTTGGAGTACGCCTTGTTTCCTTCGCATTGTCGATTGTATTTTGATGATCGGTTGCGCTCACAGTTGGGATGTGGGGGCGTTTTCGGACCCACATATGCAGTTCTCGGCCACTGGTTCAGAAAGAGGCGTGGATTGGCTCTAGGGTACATGGCAATCGGTGCCTCCTTGGGGGGTACATGCTTGCCTATCGCTGTAAGAAACCTCATCCCTAAAGTTGGGTATGTCAAAGATTCAACGATTACATATTCTCATTTGACACTCCCTTTGCGTAGATTCATGTGGACAATGAGAATCGTTGGGTTTATTTTACTGGCGGTCCTTGGGACATCCAATCTGGTACATCGGTATTCGTAATAATTCAACGGTGAACGCATACCGGCTGACCTCGCTCCATTGCCATAGACAATGAAACGACGTCTCCCACCTATCAATGTCAAAGGTGGCCTGTTTAATTTTGCGGCATTCAAAAATGCTGCATACACTATCTACTGTATATCCTCCTTCTTGGTTTTCTTGGGATTGTACACATGTAAGGGTCTCCGTTGTTGCTTTTGTCATTTCCTTGCTGAACCTTGATTACAGTATTAACGTATATCAACGTGAGCGCAGCTCAACTCGGGACTTCACCAAAACTTGCATTCTATTATGTCGCGTTCGCCAACGCAGGCTCCTTACTTGGACGATGGGTCGCAGGGGCCCTTGCAGACCGCGTTGGTTCGTCTCCACTTCTCCTTCCTCTCCTTGTCCAATCATTGATATATTCTCATCACCTCATATGTAGGTCCACTGAACGTCTCAATTCCATTCACGACGTTGGCAGCCATCCTTACATACATTTGGCCATTTGCGCGTTCTACCAATCCTCTCATTGCCGTAACGGTCATCTATGGATTCTGTTCAGGAGCTTATATTTCGCTTATGACAAATCCGATCATGAATCTTGGGGGAGAGGGTGACGTGGGGAGAAGAGTGGGAATGTTCATGACCATCCTGGCTTTTGGTGCGCTCCTGGGACCTCCAATCTCGGGTGCAATTGAAGCCGCGAGCGGAGAGTTTAAGATGGTAGGAGCGTATGCTGGTGTGTGGATCCTCTTCCTCATCTGGATGTTTCGAGATCACTGATGTTTGGTGAAAGGGAGCGTTGTTATAGGTGGGGTTATGTGTATGGGCACCACGAGATATCTGGTTTCAAGACGATGGATTGCAAAGTTGTGAATTTGTGAGTAGATTTTATCCGAGGTCGGACCTATTTAGTCGTCCTTTGATAAAGGGTGGGGAATCCATGGGACATCGGCAGAATGGAAGTGTGCACGAAACGCCGACATCGTTTGCGGTATAATTACCAGTATAATAAGCTTACTATCATTTAGCTATCGAACGCTATCTCACTCTTCGACTGTGTCATGTATAGGATAATGCGATTGTTCTGACCATGACAGAGACTTGAAGGCGCCCTAGGGAAATTGATTTCAATCCTGAAAGGCTTGGCAGCCCTTTCTTGAGGAAGTGCAGAATCTGAGTGGAAGGGTCTGAGTCTAAGAGGCTTATTCCATTTTCACTGCAACGGCCACAGGGTATGGGTTCTTACACAGGATGGAGATTAACTTTCATCGTGAAGATCGAGCAATCAAGATGCCGGGCTAGTGAAAGAGGCATATAATGTTTTAGAACCATTCCATAACTGTCGGGAGACAAGTCACAGATGGAATGATAAATCTTCATACAGCCTGCGTGCCATCATCCTCGGAGGTAGGTTTGGTCATGAAAACACCTAGCTTAGACGCCCCCGCAGACCGTCTGCTTCTTATGAATAGTTGAATAGCAGGCTCGACGATATGCTGTAAATCTACCGCAGCATCTACGCTCCATTTATCTTTTTGCTGTTCAGATGCACTTCCGCACTTGACACCTTGACACCACTACGAGAGTAGAGCTTGCTGGTGACCTATATCTTGACGATTAAGGGTTCTGTGAGATCTTTGAAGGACCAACAGTACCGCCGAATACGGAAGTTAGGTTAAATTGAAATAAAAAACTTTACGTGGAGAGGTTGCAAGCATAACGAGGCATCTATAGCGGAGGGTTAGATGTAGATTAAAAACAGCAAAGTTCAATGCAAGTCCAACGGTGTATACAATCATTGATTATCGAGTACATAGCGCCAACATCCTGCAAATACATGTGGTCGAACTTGAGTCCATCTCCACAAAATGTACACCTTCCACTATATACCGACATTCTGCATGTTTCGGGCCAAATAAAGCTCATAAAGCAAAAGCAATACAAATGGTGGACGGAGGTACCTCTTCATTTTTTACGTAGATGTTGCTTTAACTCAGCCCAGAGAAGGGTAATTGGAAGCTGTCAGAATTCTTTATCGGTTCCGCACATAACAAATCTCGGATCCTTGAAGTCTACGTTGTTTGCTTTAATGACATGATGAATCGACAACCCTGCATTTGGTGGGATTATCTCACTGTGTTCGAGTATGGTCCCTCTGAGAAGGAGAGACCCACCTATCGCAGTACCCTCGGTATGATGGAGTCCATATTGTATTAGAATTTCACTTTTTCGAGGATTTTGCGAAGTCACACTATCGGAACCCCTTTATTTTCTAGAGTGAGTCTATATCTTTGTGTTCACAACTATTGGGGGTTGCCCAAATGACTGGACCGTCCCGTGGAGCCCTAACTCATCTGTAAGTTTTGAGTGACTGAATAGGGTCGCCCATTGCGACCCATAAAACGAGAGAATTGGCCAAAAGAGGTCGAACAAGACGAGTGGGTAGGAAGAGAAGTGTAAATAATAATATATAAATAAAATGACTCAAGGCCCTAAATGTGTAGAGGACTCGATATATAAGTACCAGTAAGAAAGCTCGGGCGCACACAGGGTGAAAAAGGCGAAGATAGGGAGGAGGGCTGATCAAATGTGTGATATATGCTGTACACGGCTATTTGTTAAGACGAATTCTTACCACATATGTAACCACTCTCAGCGCCCCTTGTTTGGGCCAGACCCCCATCTCATGCACCAGGAGATTCCCAGAGGCTCGGCACGGCAAAATTGACAACGACCGGCGGCTTTCCATACGATATCAATGTGTGGGAAAGGGGGAATATTGTAACTCCAGATCCGTATTTGTCATGTCGGGGGCTTAAACCCTTTCGTCACAAGAAATATATTGGATCCCAGTCAGGAGGGCGGATATTTCCAGGAAAATGCCGAATTGAAGAGCTAATTCCATCCTCAGATTTGCAAAATTTTCGAATGGGCTTCTCTCAAATATTTTTTCTTCCACTCACGTCCGTTAATTATTGATCAATTTGTCACGAACAGCTCCTGAAACGATGCCCTCAAAGCTTAGTGTGCATTGTAACATGCGCTACTTGTACACTACCGGTGGTTAGGATCGGCTCATCGATGAAGAACATGCCGTCAACTAGTTAGTTGCCTTACTCAATATACCCATTTAATACCTCTATCATACAATTTCTATGTAAGCCTGAACAGGAATTGTCTTTACTACCTTCCTCTGCAATGCGCCAACTTCAGGACACACTGCTCGCTACAGAACACCCCGCGCTGTCGCCAAGCGCTACCGAGGAGGCTCTCAGCTCACTCGACAAAGACGAGAACACGACCAAGATCGATCCCTTGTATTGTGAAACTAAGACTACTGATCACGATGACTATCCCGATGGTGGCTTGCGAGCGTGGTTAATCATACTTGGGGTATGTGTGGTATCCACTCTTCACGGGGGTACTGCTAACCCGTGATGTCGCTGGAAAGACTTGGTGCTGCACTTTCTCTACGTATGTTGGAATTTCCTTTGCGAAGACCAAATCTGACGAGCTTGTAGATTTGGGTTTGTAAACACATGGGGTGTACGTCCCAAAACACATACACGAAACAATAACTTCTGGATTTTGATGTTCCTCATATAAAGGTTTTTCAGTCATATTATGAGATCCATATGTTGAAGGATTCTTCTCCGTCTCAAATGTAAGTGATATTCATAGCCTTGACTTGGTGTCATATTTATTCCTTCTGAAGTGCATGGATAGGCTCAGTCCAGGTTCGAAATTCGTCTTGACACCTATAATCTTGGCGCTGAAATATCTCTTCCAGTATTCTTTTGTTTTCCTCCCGGGTTTAATTACCGGACGGTTATTCGACCTGGGCCATTTCAAATTGCCATTCTTCCTTGGAACTGTTATCCTCATTGTTGCAACATTCTTGACTGCACAATGTAAGGAATACTGGCACTTCTTATTATGTCAGGGTTTTACTGTTGGGGTAGGGCCATCGCGGCAAGTTCCCATATAAGTACTGACGGTACTGCCAGATAGCATGTGGTGTGTGCTTTGGGCCGACACTCAGTGTGGTCGGCCACTGGTTTAAGAAAAAGCGCGGAATCGCGCTGGGTGTGACAGCTGCGGGATCTTCTGTTGGCGGAACTGTCTTCCCGATTGCGGCTCGACACCTGATTGGTATCGTAGGGTACGTACAGTGTGTAAGTTGGTCCTTAATCCACTGACTTTTCTCTTAGTTTCCCATGGACAATGCGAATCATGGGCTTCATATTGATTTTCACTCTTGGTATCTCTAACATCGTTCTTGTCCGAAGATTGCCCCCGAAAGATATACCCGGTGGTCTATTCAATTTCAAAGCCTTCAAGTTACCAGCCTTCACGATATATTGTATCGCTAATACCATTGCATTTCTTGGGATCTATACAGGTCCGTAAATCAGAACCCTCACATTGGCAGCGCTGATATTGTATATTTAGTCTTGACGTTCATCGATGTCAGTGCCATTAATATCGGTGTTTCCCCCGACTTCTCGTTTTATCTTGTAAGCATTGCAAATGCAAGCTCGGGCATTGGCAGACTCATGACTGGTGTCCTCGTCGATAAATATGGTGAGCTAACATCTACCCTACAAATATTACGTCAATAATCATGATGTCCAGGCGCTGTAAATGTGATCACACCCATGACCATTGCCGTAGCCATTATGACATTCCTATGGCCATATGCTCAAACCATGAATTCTTTAATTGCTGTGGCAATTATTTACGGGTCAGCCCATGAAATGTTATTCCGTGCCTAATGTGCTGATCCAGGAGTCAGATTTGCTTCTTCTGCCTATGTCTCGGCTTTTAACATACCGCTATACAATATGGGTGAGATCGAAGATATCGGCCGCAGAATGGGCACAATCATGGTTTTCGCCGCACTAGGGGCGGTGGCGGGCCCTCCAATATCTGGTGCCATTAATGCGGCGACCGGAAGCACAAAAGCAGTGAGCTACTATGCAGGTGAGATTTATCAGCGTTCTCCGATCAACACTGAGCTTATTCATCTTTCAGGGGGTACCATCCTCCTTGCGGTCGCGCTAATGTTAACCACACGACATCTGATCTTGAAGAAATTGAGGGGAACCTTCTGAAAGATGTTCAAGGATTTGTCATTCCTGATGGTACCAGACCAACCGAGTGCCGAGGAAGAGGAAGAGGGGCTTCCCAGTCATCCATCATACATCAATATTGATATAATCACAGTGTACATCCACTCTTTATTTATAGAGTTGCTCCGCTTTTCACACCTCTCTCTGTAGAGCCTTCTACTTCGTAGAATTCATCGTTCACAAGACTTCTGTCAGGCAGATCCTGATGATCAAGTGATATACGGCCGCGAGGCATGAGAAGCGCTTCCATAGGCACATCTTAGGGTCGGTCTTTTTCTGATATTGACTTACCGATGCACCGCCCCGGTGGGGGAATGAATATACACTGCGCGATCACATCGACGATCATTGCGCCACATCGGGGGACTAATTCAACTGTCGAACAGCATCTCTCTTCGAGTATTGCAACACAACCTCTTTCCTCCTCCGGTTCGGTTACCTGTTAGCACGACCTCGACCATGGCCCTTCTCGGTCAGTGGAGCTCTTAGGTATCCAGGGCTCTGGAGTGCAGCAATGCTGAGAAAACCTTTCTCCGAAGAATGGTAGGCTATCCTTGCGACTCGGACTGTAAAACGTTCGTTTCCGTATCCGTGGAGGCCCATGGCGTTGGATCCGTCGTCCTTCGGAATAGTGATTATGGGTCAATATCCGATGCTCCGGATCCCGGTGACATCACTTGTATACAAGACGTCTCAATTAGACTGAGATATCGGAGATGATAGTTCCTAACATGTAGCATCACAAAAGTTTTCTGCAGGTGAAAGGATGGGTTTGATGTACGAATGATCTTCTCTCCACTTGGTCACGCCTCAGACCTCAGGGATCACCATCACGTCCAACGTCGAATTTTGGCCGTGGTCTATGACCAAAAACAACACCATCATGTGCTAGAATCGAGCGGGTTCTGATGGGATGGGGCATGAGCTTAATGATATATAAATAGCTCTAGATATCACTGGTCGTCCTAACTCTTTCCGGGTCACACAGCTTTGAGACGGCCCGCAATCAATCTGGGATAGCATATGACGTTTAGTGCGTTCGTCACTATTCCAAAGTTTTATGTTGTGATGATCTCTCATCGTTTTGGAATAAGGATAATTATTCTCATGGCCTGGACAACGCCAGGTGTTTCTTAACCGAACCGAATTGCCGTTCTGTTTTTATCCACGGAGCCCGCTAATGCTCCGCTTTACATGGAAATTGCAGAACTCCACGAGACCCAGTATTCGGTACCTCGACATCGATCGGCTTAATCAGAATGTTCTGAGGCACGGGCTGACGGTTGGCGGGCCACGAACGGGTCAATCTCGTTGAAAATGAATAGGCTATGTATGTGGAAGATATCTCCATGAGACACATCTCGGTGTTCCAATGAAATGCCAGGGGATGCTATAGCCAAGGAAGTGTCTCAAGGAGACAACAGTCCCATTCTATACCGGGGCACACGGTAAGATGGACCCAGTACCCTACGACTCTGTGTCACGACACGGAGATGCGTGGGTCTTTGTTTAGACGTACTGTATCCGTTAGTGATAGTCTCTTATGGTGCGTTGGAAATATGACTGGTTACGGTTGACTGTATCGGGTATATTGAGACGGGTGACATATTATTTGGGGATTGATGTAAGGATGTCAGATCGAAAAATTATCCTCTGTTGAGGTGATATTCAAACGTTTCAGAGGTGGGGTGACTTTACCTGGTAGCATAGATCGTAAATATGGGACGCATAATGCCGCATGTTTGGCTCATACAGGGAATAGGTTAGTGTAAACTATAACTCGAGTAGGGAACTCAGGTATCAGAGTAAGGTACTCGTGTTTCAAATGGTTTTGATATAGGTCATGACACAGCCAGTTCGACCATCGGCACCTGTGCCGCCAAGTGATCAAAGAATTTTCGAAACGAGACAGAAAAATAATCAGAAGAGAGTGGTTAACACGGGGGAATTTTTGTTGTTCGGTAAAACAACTTGAACGTAGGAGTCGGATCGTCAACCTTGCTAAGGCGATGCTGGTGTGGACTTGACACTCGGAATCGAATATTTAGACCGATCAAATTAATCTAGGTCACTGGAGGACCGAGGAGTGGGGTTGAGAATTTTTGGAACCCGCACTCCAAATCCCTGTGTGGAGGGCCTGCCTACAGCTACTAACAATGGCATGTCTATTTTTGGCATGTCAAGGTCGTGAAGCAACCAGGACATCGCCATAGAAGTCGTCGGAAGCGACAAACACTCCGTGATTGAAGTGCCAAGCGCTCTACATTACAGCGGGACACCGGTCGCCTGACAGGCGAGTTCAAGACCAGACACATCGTTTGTTGAGATGAGGAGGGGTTCGAGTAACTTTGAGTCAGCGATCAGGCGGAGCTTGAAAATTGGCGGCAGCAGCCGTGATAGAACGGATGTAAAAAATGTTTGTGATCATCGTTGAGCACTACCATCAACGTCTTCCAGACCATCTGTACCAATCCACCACATATCCTTCTCTCAAAAACAGTCTTATAGACCCTTGAGATACCAATAAACAGTAATTCATGTCAGCGTGCGTCTAGCTACCCTTTTTCTCTAACTGCTGTGTTGAATGTGCTGATCCATCTGCAGAGAAGAATTCCAAGATGTTGCCGAAAATGAGATCGAGTCCAACTGGGACCAGGTCGTAGACAAGTAAGCGCGATGACTGGCGATGGTGGAAGGAGAGCTTAGAGTTGATTTTTGCTTTGCATCGCAGTTTTGACAATATGGACTTAAAACCGGAGCTTCTCCGTGGTATCTATGCGTATGGGTCAGTACCTCCCTACTATCGACTCGGCTACACATAATTAACTCACCTGGATGTGTTTAGCTTTGAACGCCCATCCGCTATTCAGCAGCGTGCTATCGTTCCCGTTGTTAAGGGGCACGACGTCATTGCTCAGGCCCAATCAGGTACTGGCAAGACTGCTACATTCTCCATCTCCATCCTTCAGCAGGTAGGCTTTCTTCTAAAATGCACGCCGAGTCGGAGCTTACTGGCTTGTCTCTATAGCTCGATATGAGCATCAAGGGCACACAGGCGCTAATTCTTGCTCCTACTCGCGAGCTCGCACAGCAAATTCAAAAGGTCGTGATCGCGTTGGGCGATTACATGAACATCGAGTGTCATGCTTGCGTTGGCGGTACCAACGTCCGCGAGGACATGGCCAAGCTCCAGGAGGGCGTCCACGTTGTTGTCGGAACACCTGGCCGTGTCTTTGATATGATTAATCGCCGTGCCTTGAGGACCGACAACATCAAGATATTCTGCCTAGATGAGGCTGATGAGATGTTATCCCGCGGTTTCAAGGATCAAATTTATGAGGGTAAGCGATAGTGATGTGTGTCGCTGGCGTACTTCTGATAGATATCCAGTCTTCCAACTCCTGCCCCAGGACACACAAGTAGTCCTTCTTTCCGCCACTATGCCCGCCGATGTCCTGGAAGTTACCAAGAAGTTCATGCGTGACCCTGTCCGTATCCTTGTCAAGAAGGATGAATTGACCCTCGAAGGTATCAAGCAATTCTACATTGCTGTTGAGAAGGAGGAATGGAAGTTGGATACTTTATGTGATCTTTACGAGACTGTCACAATCACCCAAGCTGTCATCTTCTGCAACACCAGGCGGAAAGTTGACTGGCTGACGGAGAAGATGCACTCTCGAGAATTCACGGTATCAGCCATGGTGCGTGTGGCAATAGATGGTGTTAGCATCTGCTCATGATTCTCCACAGCACGGTGACATGGAGCAGAAGCAGCGTGAAGTTCTGATGAAGGAGTTCCGATCTGGATCATCTCGTGTTCTCATCACGACGGACTTGCTTGCCCGCGGCATTGATGTTCAGCAAGTCTCGCTCGTCATCAACTACGATCTTCCCACCAATCGAGAGAATTATATTCACCGTATTGGTCGTGGTGGTCGTTTTGGACGAAAGGGTGTCGCCATCAACTTCGTCACCAATGAGGACGTGAGAATGCTGCGGGACATTGAACGTGAGTTTTTGTCGCTGTTCATGGCTGGTTGTTGATATTCATTACGTATATATATCAGAATTTTACAATACCCAGATCGACGAAATGCCTTTGAACGTCGCGTGAGTTTTTGTTTCATAGACTCACTGTCCACCATTAATTCATATTCTTTAGCGATCTCATCTAATTGCCTATCCCGAGTCTGTTGGACCTTCACTGTTTCTTCTTTTCTTTTATGCTCTTGCCCCGTTTATGATTTGATTTGATGAACCGACATCATGTCCTTCCACGCCCCCTTCATACATTACATACCACAAAAGGTCCCTCATGACTAGTCTAACGTCTCTTTTTGTTTTCGTGTAATCACTCGTAGAATGTATTAGGAGTGTAGTGGATATACATGGATCGGTGTACCCGATACCTCTGATTTATCTTATGCGGATCATTACATCCACTGGGAATATGATAAAGTTCCCATTTCATCTGATGTAGACAGCGTTCTAAGTGCACTGGAGTCGAATCACAGGGAGAGAGAGGTTAGTCCCTTTCTGACAAATCACGAACAATCTGGTGGGAACCGGAGATTTCGTATTTAGGACACACCCCCAGAAGATACCCCGCTCGCATAAACTGTATTCGAATTTGAGAGATGATCAAGGAAGGGAAGATTGGTTCAAAGCATTCCCGGTGTAAGGTACAGTGACCCAGAGCACAGCATCGCCGTCATATCGGGTATAGAGCACTGCCATATGACAAGTTTGGATTACGAGCCTGCACTGCATCAAGTAGTCAAAACGTGGGGCTGGGCATATTCGGCTGGCCAGTGTATCTACTGAGTCCTCGGGTGTACAGTACTCCTTTGGGGCCAGATCTCAAGTTCCGACTCGAAGACAGACCTGTGTTTTATTATAGCAGGGGTCCAGGTCACATCTCTCATCCGTTCCGTTGTCCATCAGTCGGCAGCAAAGCTGCCAAACACATTAACAGTCATGACACTTCGGTTCGTGGTTTATTCCCGTCGCCAAAGGTTGCTAAAAGAGCGACCGTTGGGCGTTTGATCGTCAGGTTGTATTCCTCGACACCCGTCACCTCCCCTCTCTCCTCCTACACCTACAGACCACGGTGTGCTGTTGGCCACTGACCCTGACTCTGCCTGTAACACTCTACCTCACTCCAACGACATAAAGTCAGCACTAACCCGACTTTCAACCCCCTCGTCGACCCTTACCCGCATCAATCACCCCTCTTCCCACATCTGTTGGACTGCGACCACAACTCTTTCTCCTTATTATCCTTTCACAAAGGACAAACCCCAATCCCAGTGTTCTTTGTTACTACCTCGCACAGGTTGCCCAGTTCGGTCTCCCGTCACCAATTGTCCCTCCTCCGCTTCTCGACCAAAGGAACCTCTCTGTGTGCGGTGCGAACGCCAGTTCGTTCTTGGATGCCGAGTGCCAAAATAGCAATCATGGTGAGCCCACTTTCAACCCGGTCGTCTGGCTCTGGTCTATTTCTGCCCCGGCAGTGTTTGATCCTTTGCCCCCCACCTTTGGGATCTGAACCATCTTCTCCATGGTCTTGCGCTTTAGTTGTTTTAGCGCGCTGCCCTCACAACTTTCATTTCACTGGATATCCTTCTGTGCTTCACGTCGCTTCCAGTCTTCTGTCCAACTGCTTTCATCATCATCCCATCATTACGCCATTTGTATAAAGAGCTGTAAAGCTGATCATGCCTTTCACTCATCTAGCCTTCAACATACCCTACCCATTACTCTCAGCAATACGTTACCCAGCCCAACATGTCCTATCACCGTGGAGGACAATATAGCCAGTGGTCGCTCACCCCGTCCACCAACAATCCGATGTCCGGAGACCCTTCGAATAATCCTCCTCCATCCGCGTCCCCGTTCTCACCAACCTACACAAACCAACCATCGCGCAATGCGTCAGAGATCATACCAAGGCTCTATATTTCCGATCTCTCCTTCGCGGAGAACCCTGTCTGTCTTGGACAATACAAAATCACTCATGTCCTTTCTACTCTACCCGACAAAATCTTCCTGCCGCCTCCCACCCTGCTCCCCGTCCAACCCGCCCGTATGCAGATACGAGTAGAAGACCTACCCTTCGCCGAACTTGCCGCGCACTTGCCGACAACGACGGCTTGGATCAGAGATGCCTTGTCCAGAGATCCTCAAGCTCGGGTTCTAGTCCATTGTGTGGAGGGAATCAGCAGAAGTGTCAGCGTTGTGGCGGCATTCTTGATGGCGCAGTACAACTGGACCCCTGCGGAGGCCGTGCAATACATCAAAAGCAAACGAAGGGTTGCGGAGCCTAATTTCGGCTTTGTCCAGCAACTACATGAATACGCCAGGGTCTCCTTGGGCCGAACCCAGTCATAGCCTTTCGTCGTTCAGTGTTGGATTATTCCAATACGCTCCGCTTGACCTTGTCTTCTGGGTCTCATTCAAGCTGAAGTTGTTCACCCCTCCTGTTCGCGTTCCAGGACCCCTCATGAATGACTTCTACCTTTCTTTATTCTCCCCTTGAAGCGGACTTTAATTTTCTTTATCCTCCCCATCAATCTTGAAGCTTCATCTCTTTCGGCTTGTGCATTGTTTGTTGCCGTGGAAGGGAGATCTGGGTTCTCTGTGTGAATGGGCCATCCTTCGTCCAGTGCTCATCACCTCGTGCCACTGATTCCCTCGGCGTTACTCCTGACGACACACTCTCATTCATCCCGTTAGCCCTTTTGATATATTTGATATCCCAAAATTCACATTATTTCACGTCCATCACCTGTGATTCAATTCTGTAAATGAAATTATTCTATTGTACATTAATAATTTTGTTTTTCATACCTCTTTGCCATCCCCAATTTGATACCACACTTGATCTCCCGCACCAATTTGGTCCACCTTAGAACCTTCGAGCTCATCGCACTTGCCAATACATTTTTATTATAATTAGCATACTATATCATTTTCCCGGAAATAATGATTATAATCTGCCTCGAAAGCCTCCATCCTGACCCAACGGTCCCGTTTTAGCATGTACATTACATTCATTGTCTTCCCATATGCAGCGTATGTTACCCTTATAATCAAAACAACCAGCAACCGACTCTGAAGGACTGTTTCACAAAGGAGACTCGGTCAAAGAGAGCAGGTCATTTGATCAAGTAGCCTGCCGAAACCAACACCCGGTTTAACGAGTTGGATACCCCGACAGGTGTATGTGTGTGCGCGTACGACATGTCACACACTTGATAAATGCAGCAGCCCTCTCCGTACCTGTCCCCCCCCCGCCCCTGTACATAGACTTTTGAAGCCTTTAATTTTGTGTGGCGCCGAATTTCATCAGAGACAAAACAGGGTTTGAAACGCAGGGGGGCGCGTGTGCCTGCCACGAGTCTCGGGTGTCGGCGAACCCGCCAACGCCAAGCAAAAGAATGCGCGCCCGGTAACGCTCTATTTGACCATTGATTTTTTTTTTCTTCCCTCTAAACTCGTACAGCCACGCGCCGGCGGGGAGAATTAGACTAACAAGCCCTTCAAAGAATTATGTTTAATTTGCGATAGCTATCGTGGCGGTGTTAGCCGCACTAGGGTTATTGGGATAAAAAGGAGGGGGAAAGAGAAGTGTGTGTTCCATTGGGGGATGGCGGTAAAATCGGATATCAGATGCTCTTCGGAAGCCCGAGGTGATTTTTTGCTTATGAGGAGGGGGTAGAGAGGGTGCGGTGAGAGTGTTTGAGAATGTAATGGCTTCTAAAGCCACCAGGATGGTTTTTTTTTGCTCGTTTCATCAGCGGAATCTGGACTCATGTTTTCCTGTAGCGGATCCTGGAAGAACTGCTGACGAGCTCAGATGACCACACGAGTTTGATTCTCATGTATCAGACCTCGACTGAGCTAAGATCTCAGGCGCTTTGTAAGGCGCCGCGTTCGGGACCCTCTTCAAATAAAGAGCTTCTCTCCAGGCGCCATTAAGTTGCACCCCTGTTCGATCCAACATAGACATTGCTTCGGAATGTGCCGTACTGTTCTTTTGCCCACAAACGCTTGTGTGTAGTGCCGAACGGGTGGGCAGCGTGATTATCTCTGCTTCAACGGTTTTATCAAGCGCTGAGGTGCCGCCAAGCGTGATGATTTGCTCACTGACCTTCTTAAGATCAATGATGAGGGCGTTTGAACCTGACTTATCAGCTGGCGACTTTTTTCCAAGGCGCGGTCCCTTTAGTTATATCGGGCCAACTCCTAGATTGCTCGGATGAAAACATCTAAATTTATCAGATGGCAGTTTTCACGGGAAAATAAATAAACACATTCATTCTCCTCGGCCAACCACTCGGGGTGTCCTGATGCTGACGAGGGTTTATCATGCAAGGATGGATGATGATCATGTTGATTAAGGAGCTTGTGTGCAAGTCCGTAAATCGTCCACATGCTGCCGTCCCCCCGATTGTCGAATGTCATCCCGAAACTTCCGAAGTCTGTCAAGGCTGGAATTACAGTATAACATTTGGATGTACCTGCCAAAGTCCCATGACGACATCAAGCCGCCTATAAATAAAGTGGGTACTGGAATCCAAACGGTCAATTGTCTTCTGTTGATTTGTACACGAGCGATTATGAAACAGAGTGTCGTACGGCTCTAACTTCAACAACAGAAAAATCAGAAGTTGAAAGAAGGGTATAGCTTCCAGCAGAGGTGGCGTCGCATCGACCAACCGGAGTTAGTGGTTATCAACCCTCCGTGTGTTGCGGACTTGCTCAGAGAAGCGTGATGAGCATTTTCCCACTCGACAGATCGTCGTAGAGGCTAATTAGCTGTAAGGCTTTCGGGATGGTGATACACTGGTGTTAGCCCTGGAACTGCGTTAAAGATGTGAATCTCGAGCCAAAAACGTGATTTCTTGAAAAACCGTATCATCAACGACCGAGTTTGTTGTTGACGAACTGATTATAACTATGCTAATAAAGTTACAATAAAATGATGATGAGGGTATCCGCAGCAAGGGAAGGTGCGTGAATTGTGGAGTATGAACGTGTGTCACTGGGAGCCATAGAAGACGGAGAGCCCGATATTCGCTGACAGGTCATCAAACGAACTATGATTGTATGGCTCGAGACGCTGAGCAGTAATCACAGGGATGGTTGAAGAGATCATTACAGATGAGGCGATGGGAAGTGGCCGAACTGGTGGACATAGGGAAGATAGACTTGATGGACGCAGGGCTAGGAGCAGCATGTATTGGTCTTTGATGAAGTTTGTTCCAACGTGAGGCTGTTGGGATTGGGCTGATTCGAGAGTTTGACGCCAGGTGACTGCGGAAAAAAACCCGATTTGGTATGGCCCACAAAATTTTAAAAAAAGGATAGCTTACTCTAGAGTCGTCGAAAACGCCGCTTTTAATTTTCTGTAGTATATCCCGAGCAGCTTCCACGAAAGCAAGTTCAACATTCGCGCCGGACTTTGCGCTAGCTTCAACGAACAAGATACCCTCTTTCTGGGCAAAATTAGCAGCCTCTTCCGTTGATACTTGGCGAGGTTTCGCAGGGGCTAGGAGGGCAGTGTTGAATATAGGGGAACAAGGATACTGGGATGACGCACCGTCCTGTGTCTCATCACAAAGGTCAACTTTATTTCCAACAAGTATGCATGTAAGGTGAGGGTCTGCATGTTCCCGGACATCTGTGAGCCATGATTTGGTGTTTATGAAGCCTGTGCAAGGACTTCATCGGTAATTGATTACTGCGTGAATCAATATCAGTGACATACTCTTCCGGTTGGTTACATCATAAACGAGAAGACATCCCGCCGCGCCGCGGTAGTACGACCGAGTAATAGATCTGAACGACTCTGTTCCAGCAGTATCCCAGCACTGTAGCTTGATGATCTTGTCTTCGTCAGGGATTGAGATCAGTTTGGAACCAAACTCCACCCCTAAGGTTGGATCTGGGTTTGTAAGAAATCTCTGGTCGGTGAGCCTGACAAGAAGCGATGATTTTCCAACGGCAGCGTCTCCAGTGATAATAAATTTGAGGACGTAGTGCCATGTAATGCTCGACATTGCTGTGGATGAAGAGGCGTTGACAATAACGGGCGTCCTTAATTGCCGAGTTGCAGTTCGTGGTAGCACAGTTACGTCATCACAATACATTTCCCACGGATCACGTGCACAAACGGACTACGCCGGAACTGAGGTGTTCTGCTCGCTGTCCACACCCCAAAAAACACTCTCCACCAACACAACATACAACCATGAGCAGCGCCTGGCGTAGTGTCTTCACGTATGTTCTATGTTATTGTCTTTGCTGAGGCCTATTCTCATGAACGTTTCAGCTACAACAAGTACGCGCAGATCACTGCACGCGCTGTCCGTGCCTCCCTCAAGGAGGAACAACGCCTCGCAGCAGAGAAGCGTGGACTCACTCTCCTGAGGTATCAACAATGGGACAACGGCAAGGGTGGTCCACAAGTACGTGCAAAGAGAACCTTGTCGTCACAGTCTTTCTTACTTGGTGACAGGTTGTCCTCGCTGAGGAGGAGGCTGCAAAAGCGGCTTAATGATTCCACTGTATGCTCAGGATTATAGACCTTTCTGGGGAGGTAGAGGTTCTCTTCGATAGCCATCTCATAATACACCAAGTCTGGATGCAATACGCCTTCGAATTGGTCGATTCAATACTGCAATGCATCTTATCTGCGGACTTTGCGCCATATCGACCTCGCGTTGAGTCTATGGTCTTGGTCAGGCATCTACTATCTGCCCTTCAAATATGCTGAGCAATTTATGACACCCAATTCCCGCTATCCTTGTTTCAATCCGTAGATCATTGCCTTTTCATATAATGGATGGTACAACGTTCCAAGAATGGTGTCAAACGCCAAATATGAAAAACACCCTGTTCCCAGACCTGTGCAACATATTTGCTAGGGTTCTTGGTCAAACCCAGTCGGCAGGCCAAGCCTGCAAGCTTTCCAGAAAGGAATCAATTGACCGAACGTGCCGTGCTACTGCATCGAATGGCCAGCTATCCAATGAAGGTGTGGGTTATGACCCACGCTGCATACACGAGAACATTTTTTTTCTCGGGTTTGCTAAATCATCTCAACCTATCTTGAGCTTGCATTGTCACTCTTCTTATCACGTTCATCTAAGAAATCAGTTAGCAAAGCTATACTACTTGATACCAGAGATGGGGGGTTAGCTAACAGTTTCCGCCGGGGAATGTATTCATTTATCATACATACGCGCCTAAAACATTCCAGTCAATTAGAGATCTCGGGGTCGGACATGGTTCAGGCGATATATACGGGAAAAAAATGCTATAGTGATGTGGCGTCTCAAGCTCATCAGAAACATCGTAGCACCTCCCATGACACATGAACTACCTTTCCACCATGCTCGCCCATACACACGCAAAGGAATTTATATATCCTCGGCCTACTCGGAAGTCGCAGGTCAGCGTTCAGAATAATGAACTGCCCCCTCCCCCGAAATCCCCGTAGAATTCAGAAGCCAGGGTGAATCGCGCTACTATTCGGCTACTCTTCCTGAATCTGGGCTTACAATACAAAGAGAACGTGAGATTGAGTCGGAGGGGGGTCGCACGCGGTTGTCCTTGTCTCGAGAGATGGGGGGCCCGATGTTTCCGCCACACACTATTCATATAACCGACCCTGACAGACGATGTAGAGAGATTCACTTCTCGGACAGGGCCGCGCCCGCTTATGTATGGGGCCCCTTCGAACGGGGCCCCTTTGTGTTAACCCATGAGATCTTGTGAGGTATGGACACTTAATCTGTGTACCGGTGAGTAAAATTTTGAATCCAATAAATAGTCCCGTCATGTATTCGGATCACACGACCGTCCGTCTTGTTGATTACATCAATTGGTTCCAAGTGTTGATACTTGTTCTATTCCTCATGCACAGCCAATGACAATAGCAATAGGAATACTGACCCCGAGAAAGATAAGAGCCCCACCGTGTATTGAAAACCATTGGTTTGAACCCGGATCATGTTGCATTCCAAATCTCCTAAACCGAATATTTTCACGCTCCGGTCCGCAATGAAAAAGCCCAGCGCACCGCGTCACACACACATACACCTTCCATTGCGTTTCTCATAAATGGTTCCGAGCTATACGGTCTGATGAAAGGTGGAGTGGGCAAAAATTCCTACGACGACCCCCCACGCGATGTTTGCCCCGTAAGTCCAGTGTCACATAGATCCATCAAGACGATTCACGACCGCAAAGTAATACCTCGTGGCGAAAAACTCAAGTCAGAAATAAAAACCAAGAAAAATTCGTGTTTGAGTGAGAGCGGACGCAGGGTTAACATGAGATAAAAGTACAATCTGAGGTCCGAAATGAAACAAGAGAGATGGTAGATGTAGTTTATGTATCAATTGAAAGCGAATGGCATGTAGAGATAGGAGAAATAATGTGATAGAATCCAAGGCGGGCACAGGATAACAGCATAAGACAAAGCGGGTATGAATCAGGAGGGAAGGAAGTGGGAGGGGGGGGGAGCTGGATCATAGTACACTATTTAACATCACAGGAAAGAAAAGAACGAAATGAAAGCATGAAGCAAGTCCCAGATTGGTTTTTGACAAACAAGAAAGTCTAGCGCATACTCAAGATGAAGATAAGAAAAAAAGCATAGAGGGAGATTCGCAAAAACAGATCAAACACACACCACGAGAGGTTGCTTCACTCAACAACCTCAAACCGACTCCTCTTATCCCTCCCACCCAAACCCGAAAGCCCAGCCTCTTCGTACCCCCGCTTCTCACCAATCCTACTACCTCCCATTCCAGCACCCCCCATGCCCGGACCAACAATACCCATCCCCATCATGGTTCCCATCGTCCCGCCCGGGTTTGCCGGGCCTATCTGTGGCTGCTGCTGCTGCTGCGAACTACCCACACTTGTAGATGCTGATGATGACGAAGAAGCACCGACGCCATCGATCATCCCACTCATAAAACTCTCCCCATTCGCAATATTCTGCAATATCATATTGTACTGCTCATCCGTCAACCCCATCCCAGAGAGAGGATTGATCCGACCCTCATCATCCACCCCTTGACTCTGATCACCATAGCCGTTATTATACGAACCATAGTACGGTGCAACAATAGTGGACGATGAGGCGGCTGTCGCCGCTAGCGGAGAGGAAGTTGCATCAAGTTGGGATGAGGCATTAGATTGGGATGATGATGATGATGATGAGGGTTGGTTGTGCTGGTTCTGCGCTCGGGCGACGAAGGGAGCGGCACCGGTTGTGACGGCTTGCTCAAATTGAGAGTCCGAAAGAGGCGGGACACCAATGGATCGCGGGACTTTGCTCATACTTTGTATGGTTTTAAGATGCATGAGATGTTTCTGTAGCCAGGAGAAGAAGAATTAATTATATTGTTTGATGGACAAGAATGGTCACTCACCTCGAGCATGTCGAAGAGCCCGGACTGGGTGAAAGGCTTGGGTAGGATATCGTTCATTCCTACGAAACAGATGAGCGCTCTAGAGTACCGATAGACCATACCAAATATAGAACGCACCGGAAGAGTAATAAGTCATGATCTCATTAGGCTTCGAGTTACTCGTCATGGAAATGATGGGCGTTAAATGATCAAACTGGCGAATCAGCGACGTCGCCGTAACACCGTCCAACTTGGGCATCACAATGTCCTATTTATTCACCAACCGCAGTTCAGTCAGTCTAGGCTCTCCCGAAAAAAAAAACATCAGAAGGGAAAAGAACGCACCATCAGAACCAGATCATACTTTTCCAAATTCATCTTGTTCACTGCACCTTCACCGTCCACAGCAACGTCAATCGTACATCCAAACACCTGCAAAAACTTGCTTCCGAGCTTGCGGCTGACAATATCATCGTCTACAAGTAGCACACGCGGTGGGACAGTCCATCCAGGAACAAACGTCGACCTCCTTACACGCAGTTTACCCCCCTTTCCTTTTATGCCTCCCGTGGATGTCGATATCGAAGAGTCCTTGTTAGGGAAGATGACAGCACCAGATCCTGATGATTTACTGCTAGATGCTGCTGCGGATG